>QLTV01001997.1:2914524-2931671 GCA_003457575.1 Thermophis baileyi
ACACCAGACATCCCAAAAATATTTCTACACTGTAACAGTTTTGTGAAGAGGAGTGGTCCAAAGTTTCTCCAGATCGTTGTGCAGGTCTGATATGCAACTCCAGGAAACGTTTGGTTGAGGTTATTGCTGCCAAAGGAGGGTCAACCAGTTATTAAGTCCAAAGGTTCACATACTTTTTCCTCCCTGCACTGTGAATGTTTACATGTTATGTTCAATTAAACCATGGCAACATCTAATGTTTGTGTAGTATTATTTTAAGCAGACTGTGTTTTTCTATTGTTGTGACTTGGATGACGTTCAGAGCACATTTTATGTCCAATTCATGCAAAACTCCACGTAATCCCAGGGGGTTCACATACTTTTTCTTGCAACTGTACATTTTGAATTCCACCTACTTTCAGATATAATTAGCATGGGCAAAGAAAAAGTGGGATATGTAAATCTCTTCAATGGCTACTAATCCCCTTTATGAGGAGTTTTTAAACTTTCTAGCTCAGGGTCCTTTTGATAGAACTGATCATAACTACAGGATGGCAGTACAAGAAAGGAGCCAGTCACAAAATGGTACTAGACACATTTTGTATGGTCCTCAGATATTTATTACTTAATACTATTAAATACTTAGATATTATTTTATATTAGTACACAATCTTTTTTGAAATTAGTAAATTCTAGTTAGTAAATTAGATTTCCTTATAGCAAGAGTTTCCATTCTTCAGTTTCCCTAAATTAACTAACAACATTGAGTGGAAGTGTCATTGCTCAGCTTTTTTTTTATTTCAAGCATACTTTATTTTATTTACTAATCAAATTTATATAATTGCCCATCTCCCCCCAAAGAGGACTCTGGAGAGTGTACAGTACATAAAGCAGCCAATATAAAGCAGATAAAAAAAAATCTAAAAGCTACAGTAATAAATAACATAAAAACCAAAATACTGAACCTGGGCACAAAGGGAAGACAAAAATGACCCTCTCAGCAGTGGAACCATTAGACAAATCTACAGTTTCTTGGAAGCTCCAGGCCTGGCAGCATAACCAAATTTGACTTTATTTATTTACTTTATATAATGTATGTGTTTGTTGCATTTATATCTTACTGCAATAAAAATGACTCTTGAGGGGTTTGCTGATAATAAAATTATTATTTTATACTCGGCTTCCCAAACATGCTTCTCAATATTTTACCCATATTTTGTTGTATCTCTTTTTGCATTATAAATGATCTTTTCAAATACCAGATCTTTTCAGCCTTTCCTCCTTTTATGCTGGGTGAGGAGAATACATTTACAACAGATTACTTCTCTCTTAATATTATATCATCTAGCTTTTGCTTGCCATTTCAGGGAGGGCCAAGGCAGATATAACTAGCAGAGATTCAGAATTGTTCAGCCGGTTATCCAGGATAAAAACTGGGTAGGCTTTTTATCTGTGAAGAAATCCTGCATGCTTATTTTTCTATTCACTGTTTAATATTTAGTGAATATTAAAAGTATTAACATTACTTCAGTCTAGATTCATAAGGGCAATTTAGAGTTGTCTTATCTGAATACAAGATCCCTTGCAATCTTTTCCTTTGTAACAGGAATGCATAATCTGCAGATTTAAGATCATATGCAGCTCTTCAGATGCTTCATGTAAACCTCTGCAAAAGTTGCCAGTCTGATGTTTAGCTTTTATTTTTGTCTTGGCCCTTAGTACTATTTGATAGTATGGAATCTACTGCTACAACTGTGGCTCTTGGCCTTAAAAGTGTTATGTACCCTTCTTGCATGATTGTTCAGGAAGCATTGCTGTTTCAAAGAAACAGGGCCAATAAGCAAAAATTGCTATCCAGATGAAACAGGAAAACATGTGCGATTATTACTTATCTCTTTTATGTATTTAATTGATACATGTCATTTTTCTCAAAATCTCAAAGTGGCAAACCTAAAATCCTGATTTTTCACAAAACAACCCTCTTGTAAGGTAATTAGGATTAAAGGATAGTGACTTGGCCCAATAAGCTTCCATTGCTAAAAGTGGTCTTGAATTTGGATCTTCCTAGATTTGGTTAAAACCAAGGTACTGATGGCCGTTCCTGGCTGGGTCTATTCTAATCACCACATAGCTGAGCAGTGTACAAGCAAATCTTTATCTGATTGAGATCAAGGCAAATACATGAGGACGTTCTTAAAGATTCAGGGCAGGAAACAGATCAATTTATTGGGCATTGAATTGCAATGAAAGCCCCTTAAGTGCATATTTGATAACTAAATTAATTTCTGGATTTACCCATGATAAATCTTAGCTATATGAAAATTCTTGATCTTCAGAAATCTCAATTGTTTAACATTTACAGTCCAATTAATATCTTAGGTTTAATTTCCCCTGATTCTGTCATTTGATCAAGTTGATTCTTTCTGTCCTACGTGGCCATTAATTTCTAGAATAGTTATCAGCCTTAGATAGCATCTTAGACTTGCCCCACATTCTAACACTTTGCTCTTGTTCATCTGCAACCAATTTCTCTCAGGAGTGATTATTTCTCTCACAGCACATAAAGCAATTTTGCTTTTATGTTCAGTAATCGGATGTAACCTACAGGTGGCTGCTCATGGAAAATGCTGAGTCACCTAGATCCATCTAGACTGTGGGTGGGAAATCCTTTTTGTAGCCTGAGGCTGACCTTTGTTTTATTTCAGTGGCTGATCTTTTATTTCATTTTAATGACTGATCTTTGTTTTATTTTATTTTAATAACCAGTTTCCACACAGTTGGAGCAGTGATATTAATTGCGGTGTGGGTGTGGGGAAGATTGTTGAAGAATTGTTGGTGTAATATGTCCTTTTAAAAATTTATATCTTAGGATATTAATTTTAAATTATCCTACTCTTCTCTATTTATACACAATAAATTGAAGCTTCGGGAGGTGGCAGCTTCTAAGCTAATTTTCATTGATTTCAGAAAAGTTAAATAGGCTTGGAACATATGAGTATGAGAGACTACCTGAAAATCCAGGGCTGCAGACTTTAAAGGTGAAAGTCTTAAAAAGATCCCAGAAATAAACAGTAGAATCCACTTTTTAATAAATAATAATAATAATTGCCACAGAAACTGCATAATTGTGCCTATGAAGTTCTGATGAATTGAATCCAACTTAAAAAAAAGTTTTTAATTAAAAAAAAAGAATTAAAACTTTTTTGATCTCCGATCTCAAATTTTCTGATGAATTCTGATGTAGTCTCATATTTTTGTCTTTTAAGAAAAAACTTTTCAGTTTTACAATTTGAATAATAAAATGTTAGGCAAATATAACTTAAATATAGTCAAGATATCAAGAAGACAGAGTACTGGATTTCTTTGTTTTTTCCAGGAGAAAATGCCATAACCATAGGACCCTTTGAAAATGCCTTGCCTCGTATATCTGTCAATCTTTTTTTAAGTAGAACAATCTTAGTGTTCAATGTCAGTATATACACCCTTTCCATATATTAGGTTATTTGGATTTTATAGATCAATTATCACCTGCTTTACAACAAAACTGTTCTAAACCTTCAAAACAATTTTCATGCTTGTGTATAACTAGTGATCCTTATTTTATAGCCAAATCAGTAAACCATTTGAACTTGGTAAAAAATGTACCTGCCGACCAGGGGTGGGTTCCTCCCGGTTCGTACTGGGTCGCCCAAACTGGTAGCGAGGCGCTGGTGACGTCATGATGGTGTCGTGGACCCGCCTTGGTCGGTGCCGGTCCGTGGGCGCCATTTTTTTCCAGGAATTTTTGGCGGCTTTTTTACGTTTTGGGCTGTTTGTGCTCTGCTGCTGCTTTGGAAAGGGCCCTCCCACCCGCCCCCGGGTGAAGGCTGTCCTTTATTCTTCACCTGAAGCACAGCTGATCAGCTCCTCAGCTGTGTTTCGGGCAGATTATAGTCACTGAGCATGCGCAGACACAGAATTGCACCGGGGAGCGCGCGCGCGCGTAACCCTAAGCCACGCCCACAGACTGGTAGCGGAAATTTTCGGACCCCTGCTGCTGACATATATTATTCATGAATCATGAGCAAGAATGAATTGGTGGCCAGTAAAGTTGGAAACAGTATGTTATCTCAAAAAATCCAAATTGCATATCAGTTTCTTTAGAAGACAGCAGGTCACTTTGAAAAGGGTCTCAGGGAACTGGCAGAATGCTGTAAGCAAGACTATCTTATCAGTTATAAAAAACGAGCAAACAAACAAACAAGATCTTGTTTTTTGCCAAGAGTCCCAAGTTGTGCTCATGGCACATAGATGCTGCCAAATTAAACAGGTTACCAGCTTTAAATGTTTGAGAGTGCCTTGGCTCAAAAAGGCCCATATTTGGTATACAACCACAATAGCACAGAAATCCTCAGATGCCATCCTTAAGTTTGTACACAGGGGATGAGGAATATTTCATAGCACCAGTGATAAATCTCTCAGGCAAAATCAAAGGCAGAATTACTTTATGAGATGCAGGCAGGCTCTGCCTCCTCATTTTGCCCTTCTGGAACAAGTGCAGTCTCTTAGAGCAACTTTACAACTCTCTTGAAGTGCCCCAAATGTTATCTGGAGACTGGAGGCTGGAGACAAATATGAATAAGGTGGAGGCAAGTATGTATATTGTATCTTTAAAATTATGATATTAAAGTATTAAAATATTGCCCTAGAGGATTGCACCCCCCACTCCTCCACAATGCCTATCAATCTTTCTGGATCAAATCAATCCAACTGAAATTATTCCCTTCTGGATTTCTCCCCTAAAAATAGATTATGACAGGACTAAGATAGCCGTTAAATAAAGAATCTTTGACATAGAATGCCAGGAAAATTGAAAAGATACCAGGTTTGTTTAGCCTTAGAGTGGTTCAAATATTTAGTGATTCCTGCAAGGATACTTTCATAATTAGAAACAGCAAGCCACAGAAAACCTTTTATGCTGATAAGATGCTAAATCCTCCCCTTTGCTGTACTGAAGGGTAAGTATAAACAGCACCCAGTAGTTTAATAGCTTTGTTCCTCTAATACAGGAGAGGTAAAAACTTGGGGACATGCCATCTTCTGTTGCCCATTCTGTAGAGATAAAAGGTTTCCTTGATTGGCTGGGATCCTCATAAACTAGATTCAGCCTGTATCCAATTTCTATTAGAAGGCAATAGTCCCTGCATCATCTCTATTTTAGCTTTGACTTAATGGGCAAATGAAATCTATTGCTTTTACTGCTTTTATTGTTTTATCTGTACTGGTGTTAGGACATATACATGCATTTTTATCAATAAAGATAACTCCATATGTGACATATAATCTTGTCAGAACTGCCTCCAAATAAGCATTTAAGTTTTCACCACATCACTTTAAATAAGAATTATATCCAGTCTTGATTAAGGTTATATTATATTGAATAAAATAAAGTTCATTTTCATATTATTTTATTGCAGCTTTTGTAATGAATGTCTTGTTGGAAGTTGTCTGAATAAATAGTGTAATATATAATTATAATAAGATTTGCACTGTTGTGATACCTTAAGCTAAATTCCCTGATGGTTCTTTTCACTAATTTCATATGAATGTTAAAAGCGGGTAGGAAATTATGAATGGAACCATTTTACCTTAAAGAACAAATATCATTGGTATAGTATCTCAGCATTACATTCATGAACATTCCTGCAGATTCCAGGAGTTGATTTAACACCCTAAAATACTACTGTGGCAAGTTGACCCATAGTTAATAATAGCCACTGAAAGAAGTCTGTTCCTCTTATGTCTGTAATTAGAAATCCAACCAAGACTATTTCCGTCTCCAAATCAGGATATTAGCTAAACTAAAATTGATCGAAATAATCTGTGTCATCCAAAGCTACCTGGAAGTGAAAAGTAACCATTCTTTTTCCCAAAACGATAGGAAAGATTTTCTTTTCTTTTAGCACAGAATACTCAAAGGCCCACACTGGTCCCATTAATGCAACATATTTTATTATAAGCAAGATCTTAAATTATCCATAATCTGTATACTACTAAAACTCTCATATCTATAACTTTTAACTGGGTGAAATAATGCATCATAGGGCAACAACTTTTGAACCATGATACATCAAATGGGCTAATTTACAGAATACATCCAAAATCTGGGACCAATGACTCTCATGGAGTTGAAATTTGGTAAATAGGTGGTTGCTTCAGTACTTCATAATGTGGGGCATAGCCTTTTTTCAACCAGATTTCTGAATGTAAGTTGTCTTAAAGTGTTCTGTACGGTCTAAGACACTGCCTGTATGTGTAGGAAAAAGACACATGTGTTTTATGTAAAAAATGACTCCATTATAAACATAGAATTTTTCGTTATTGTTAAAGTTAGATTATAAGACTTTTAGCTATATATCTGAGTGTCTTTTCTTTTTGTGTAACAGTGTATCTATGTATCGAGGAAATTGCAGACCTATTCGGTTTGAACCACCAATGCTGGATTTTCATGAACAGTAAGTTGGGAATATTTTAGTTAATATACTAAACAATGCCTTCAGAAAAAAAATTGTACAAGGTTTCGGTTTCAGAAACTATTGTGTAAGCTTATTTTTCATTATGTCAAATTGCACATTGTGTGCATGTGCAAAACAACAGCTGCCATTTTTGCATCCCTTGAACAGAAGGCCTGAAATAAATCAGGGGTTATATAAAGGTAAAGTGTTAAGATGTTGAACTATAAGCCAGGAGACCATGATATCTAATTCTTCCTTTGGCATAAAGGTCAACTTGGTGACTTTGGGCCAGCCTAACCCATCTTACAAGGTGGTTATTGTTGGGGAAATTGGAGGAGGAAGCATTATGTGCACATTTTGAGTTGCATAAAATAAAAGATAATAAATCAAACAGTTGTAGCAGCAAGTGATGTTAAAAGACCAAAAATGATAATAACATGATGTCAGATAAGATTGCTGCTTAGCACTGCAAATGATATGTACATTTGAATCCTATTTAAGTGAAAGGTGTATTTATTTATTCATTGGATTTAAGTTCCATGTTTTTATAGGAATGCAAAATGGCTTATATGGAGATATCTCTTCATATTACCACAACAATATCCTGTAAGCTACATTACACTGAGAGTAACTAGTCCTTTTGAAAACTTTTGCAGTTTCAGAATCAATGCCACCTGTAGTGAATGTGTTTGTATTTGGCAACCTGAATGAAGAAGAAATCAGAATATAGAGGGATTATAACATATTACAATCCATGAATTCTGAGTTTGTGACAGAGGATTTAAAATCAGAAGTAAACTTATTTAGTAGCAGGCAGGGTTATTTTATGTTCCCCATTTTTCCTATCTTCCTTTTTTATCATCAATGAACACTATAGCTAGGAACATATATTGACTGTAGATATTTTCTATAATTAAATAAAAACATTTCATAGAGATGTCTATACTGCAATAATCTGGCAGTTTTAAAACTAAAAGAAGACAGTTCATGCATGGATTTGACGTCCTTCATTCTAGCTCTTGAATTCCTAAGTTTATGATGTATAATAATGTACGTGTTCAAGTGTGTAGCACAGATGTAAAATGAGAAGAATTTTAAAGTACAATTCACAATTGTACTTTAACAGAAGCATAATTAAAACAAAATTATATTCTAAAATTTGTGGGGAATCTGTTTTGTGAGTTTTTCTTCAAGGAATGTAGAAAAGGTCTGAGTACTGTGTTGAGCTATTACAGAATTGAAATAAGTTGAAATAAGATTCAAGACTCTTTTCTTCCCTAATATTAAACATTTTCCACAAGTATATGACTACCGTTATTCTCTGGTTGTATAGCTTATTCACTTATACATGTTTGTAGTATTTTCTGGTTCATAATGTTGGGTAAAGACACATGCTAAATATTTTGTTTGAGTCAATTGCTGTAAAAGTAGTATGCAAGTAGCAACTCAGGCTTTCTGAATGTGAGAAACTTCTATAGCAGCAACTCAAATGAACCAATGAGAGCTCTAATTAAATAAGGAAATGAGGAAAGAGTTGTATTAAGTAATGCTCTACTACTTTGGTGTTGTTTAATTATACAGTATAGTTACTTTATTGAGTACAATGGCTCAGTGGTTAAGATGCTGGATTTGTTGGCTGGAAAGCCAACAGCCTGGGTTCGAGACCTGAGCATCACGTGATGGGGTGAGCTCCCATCTTCGCCTAGTTCCTGCCCACCTAGCAGTTTGAAAGCATGCAAATATTAATAGGTACCACTTTGGTGGGGAGGAAACAGCATTCCATGACATCATGCTGGCCATATAACTGCGGAAATATCTCTGGATAGCACTGGCTCATGGCCCTTGAAACGGAGATGAGCACCACCCTGTATAGTTGCTTACAACTAGCAGGCTCCTTTCCTTTATTTGCATACCACCCGATTCTTGAAAGCATCTGGGCAGCATCACCTAGTAGAAAAAATGTCTGAAATAATAAACCCATAAAATAAACCAAATGCAATATCAAAATATTACACTCACACACACAAAATGTGCAACAGCATGCAACTGCATGTTCAAATCTTCAATCATACCATGCTCTTTTCCTGTATTTGATGAACTATTCAGTCATGACTACTCTCCTGAGACCCAAAAGGAAGACTGGTCTCTAAGGAAGGGAATTCCAAGGTATGGGAAAAATTATGAGGCCCAAGACAGATGTCATTCTTGTGTAGACAGGATCTGGAGGTAATTGACCCTATTCAACTTGATTAGATAGTCTCCAGCATTAGATGGATAATGGAGAAGATGCCCCCAGATAATACATATATGGTCTTAAAAGGTTGCAACAAGCACCTTGAATTACATCCAGAAGCCTACTAGCAATCATTGCAGCTCCCAAAGCAGTGGGTAAACCCACACTGTCCAGGCTTGTTACCAACCATAGTTTCTGAATGCTTTCCAGGGCTATTCTCCCTCATGGTGGATATAGCATCCAGAAATAGGAATGGGTTAAATACGTCTGCTCTCTGATTGGACTGAGTCTGTCAAAGCTGTTTAGGTGCCTCCCTTGTTGTTAATGCTAATCAGCTTTTTCACTCAGTCGCTCAGCGAGGACGGTTGTGCCTTTCCTTTCTCCGGTGAACGGTGAAAATTGGTTGCTATATCCATTGTGAGGTTTTTCCTTCTTCCTATATGGTTGTGAGTGAATCGTGTTATTAGCTTCAGAGACTGAAATTACTGGCTTCGAGACTTAGATTGCAGCCGAGCCGCGGCTCCGGCTGCCTGAGGCAGCTGTTGTTTTGCCTATAAGTGACAGAACTGTCAGTCGGGATCGTGGCTAGCCACTCTAATATTGTCTGACTGCTTATTAAAAGGGGAGAACTGACTGGCGACATTACTCTTTGCTTGGATCGGGACTCCGATCCAACCTGCCTATCGCTAGGACAAACAGCCTTTCATCTCCCCAGCTGGTAGTCTGAGATCGCGGCGGCCATTTTCGGCAGTAACGGCGGCAAGCCGCCCGTCGCAGCAGTCGAAGGCAAAGCAAACCCTGGACTTAATTGAACAGAGATCGTCGCTGGGGTAGTAGCGTAGCAGCAGGACGATAACGTCTCTAATTCAAGACTGGTTGACGATCGGAGGGGGAATAAGGGCTGCAGAGACCGCACACATCGGCGGTTGCGACAGCCAATTTGTGTAAGCGGAGGCCATTTTAGGTGCCTGGAAACGTACTTGCTGCCTTTAAAAAATTGCTGCTTTCTGCCGAACGCTTCCAGCTGCCTTCTGAATGCTGATTTTGCCCTCGTTTATTAAAGGGAGCGATTGCCGTTCTTTGCTGACAGCATAATTGAATATACATTCCAGCGATCTGATAGCTGCTGACTATCCCCAGTGGAGCGTTTGCGCCCCCGGGTTGGCAGCCAGCCACGCCCCACCAGGGCACAGCACGGTGAACGGCAAGGCCATGCCCCACAAGGGCATGGCACTGTGAACGACAAGGCCACGCCCCACAAGGGCACGGCCAGGCAAGGCCACGCTCCACCAGAGCACGGCCGGATAAGTTGACCCACCTTGAACGTGCGGCCACGCCCCACCAGGGCACGGCTTGTTATTATACTTGGCATACACCAGATACTTGGGTCATTTATATTGTTTCTGACAAAGACATACAATTGAAATTATTTAATCTGGTCCAAGTGCACGTGACATTTCCATACCTGGCATTGGCAGTGGCCCGTAGGTGGCGCCATCTATCATGGCCTCCAGGGCATCGTCATCAGCCACCTCTGACTCTACCAAAGGCCGTAAAGGCAGGCGCAGAACAGAAGACCCCGAGCGCCCTTCTAAGGCATCTTCCTCCTCCAAGGCCTACAGGTCAACTACCGCCGATGAACAACGGCATCATAAGGCGTTGGACAAGCTATTTGACAAGGCGGCAGCCAGGGGTCACCCCCAAACGGCCACATCTGCTGAGGGGAATGAACAACCTTTACCTCAGGCAGCTGGCCCTTCAGGTATCGGGGCCTCCAATCTCGACTCCATTGTGCCAAGCTCCAATTGTCAACTTTGGGGCCCAGGAGCTAATTTCCTCCCTCTTTCGGAGGCCGTCCCGGCATCTGCTCGCAAGAGTATCACTGTGCCAGAGGCTACATTCACTCCTACGGCCTCAGACCTCAGGCCCCAGGAGAACCCTAGACCAGAAATACCGGACAATATGAAAGCGATTGTGGCAGAGGCAATACGACAGGGTATTGCAGAAGGCCTCCAACAGTCCAGACAGCAGTGCCAGATGGACACGGGGAGATTTTGTACACATAGAGACGACCCGCAGTATGTACCTGCAGGGGATTACGACTTGGATCAGGGGTCTGATCGGTTTTGCAGGGACTACCGGTCTCAGGTGTCGGAAGGGGAAGGTAACTCGGAGTTGGAACTGTCCGAAGATGAAGTTGTACCACTCGAGCAGCCTTCCTTCATCGGCCTCTTTCCCATACACTTGTTTAAGCCTTTGCTGCACAAGGCGAAGATTACAGCTGGCTTGGCACCACCTAATTCCGATCCGGATCAACCGTCGGTACAGGACCTAACGGACCCTCTGTTTGTGGAACGGACTTCTGAAGCAGAGGTGGTTCCATCGCCCAAAACGTTTGTGGACTATTTCCAGGCAGTGGTCTTCTCCCGGAACGGGTCCCAACCCATCGTCCGCGGAGAAGAAATTGTATAACGTGGCCCCTGACCTGGCAAAGACTATACAGGTTCCTTCAGTGGATGCTCCGGTGGCAGCCCTACATACCTCCTCTAATCTGCCCGGGGATCCGGCAGAGTCATTGCGTCCTGAGGATCGTAGGTCTGAACAGTCCCTTCAACGGGCACACCAGGCGGCAGCATGGGCGATCAGAGCGTCAACTACGGCGTCCTTTTTCTCCCGGACTTCTCTTATCTGGCTTCGCCAGTTACAGGAGAGAATACCTCCAGCTGATGCTCGCCTCCGGCAGGACATCAATAAACTGATAGCTGCAGCCCAATTGATGGCGGACGCGATCCTGAACGTGGCTTGTTTTGCGTCCAAATCCATTGGCGCCTCAGTAGCGGCTCGGAGGCTGTTATGGCTCAAGAATTGGAAGGCGGATGCCCCCCATAAATGGCGGTTAACAACAGCCGACTTTGAGGGAGAGCATCTCTGCAGTCAATGTTTGGATCTGTTGCTGACGGAAACCAAGGATCAGAGAAAGATCCTGCCTTCTGTGACCAGGCGCACTGATTTCCGGCCATCTCCCTACTTTAGACGACCAAGTTATCGTTCAGGTGCCTTTTCTCAGAGGTCGCAAGGGTCTTACGGGCAGAGGCCTCGGCAATGCCAAGACCGTCCTGAACGTGGACGCCCTTTTAAATCGAAACGGCCCTTTCGAGGAGGAGGAGGTCATTCTTTCCGGCGCCCTCAGTGAGTGCATTCCCATTGGAGGCCGATTGGCCTATTTTGCGGACCGATGGGAGGAGTCCACTTCGGACACTTGGGTTCAAGAGACCATTCGATCAGGTCTCTCTCTTGAATTCCGCTCTATTCCCCCGAGGTTTTGTCTCCGCTGTCCGGTATCTAGAGTCCCGGCCAAGAGGATCCTCATGGAGACAGCTATTCAGCACTTGCTGGATATCCATGCCATAGAGGCCGTCCCTGAGGATCAACGTGGACAGGGGTTCTATTCGATCTTGTTTGTCGTCCCAAAGACCTCGGGGGGATGGAGGGCAGTTCTCGATCTTAAACGACTCAACCGTTACGTCATCTATAAACAGTTTAAGATGCATTCACTTTCCACTATCTTAGAGGGCGTTAGGGAGGGCGATCTCCTCTCTTCCATTGAACTTACAGAGGCATATTTACATGTGCCTATTGTCCCGCATCATAGACGTTTTCTGAGATTCCAGTTCGCTGGAACTCATTATCAATATAGGGCGATGCCGTTTGGGCTGTCATCGGCCCCTAGAGTATTTACTAAATTGTTAGCGGCCCTGACCACAGTGTTAAGGGCAATACCCGTGCGTGTCCAGTGTTATCTGGATGACATCTTAATTCAGTCATCTTCCCCTTCCAGGGCTCGGGAGGACCTACGAACAACCATCCAGGTCCTGCGGCACCACGGGTTCTCCATTAATCTGGAGAAGAGCCATCTATCTTCCTTGACCAGATTGCTCCATTTGGGAGCTATAATTGACTCAATGCAGGGTAGGGTATATCTATCCCCTGACCGGCAGGCTAGTATTAAAGGTCTGGTTACCACCATTCTGAGAGACAGGTCAGCACAGATATCGGTATTGGCCAAGTTGTTAGGCAAAATGGTGTCCACCTTCGCCATTGTTCCCTGGGCCCGTGTTCACTCCCGAAACCTACAATGGTTTCTTTTGCCGTTTCAGAGGTCCGGCAGGGGCACTTCTCCATCCAGGGTGCATCTACCACCGGATGTATTCTTGTCCCTCAAGTGGTGGGGATCTCCGGCTCTTTCCAACGGCAGTCTGTATTGGGAGCCAGACTGGCTGGTATTGACAACGGATGCAAGTTTGACGGGCTGGGGTACCCACATTGCGTCTCATATGGTCCAAGGTCAGTGGACCGAGCGAGAAAGCAAACGCAGTATAAACTGGCTGGAGCTCCGGGCAATACATCTAGCCCTTCGCCATTTCGGCCCGTTGGTGATAGGTCACCATGTGTTGGTGATGACCGACAACATTGCGGCCAAGGCGCATGTCAACCGCCAGGGAGGCACGAGGTCCCAGACCCTAATGATAGAGGCCTGTCAACTGGCCCTTTGGCGGGGAGAATCATCTGTTCTCCCTTCGGGCGGACCACATTTCGGGTGTCGCCAATGTTCAAGCCGATTGGCTCAGCCGGTCCTCGGTGGACCATGCAGAATGGTGACTGCATCCGACACTCTTCAGGAAGCTGATGGACAGATTCGGGCTACCGGAGGTAGACCTTCTTGCTGCTCCGAACAATGCCCAGCTCAGCAACTACTTCACTCGATTTGCAACACCGGGGGCAATGTGGACCAACGTTCTTCGGGTCCCATGGCCCAGAGGCCTTCTCTACGCATTTCCGCCGCTTCCACTCATACCTCGAGTTATACGGAAGATTCTACTAGAGAAGGCGGATGTCATCTTTGTAGCACCGTACTGGCCTCGCAGACCGTGGTTTGCGGATCTGCTGACTCTCTCCGTGTCTCCACCCTGGAGGTTGTCTCAGAGGCTGGACTCGCTCAGCCAGGGGTCATTGATCCATCCGGACCCTCAGTGGTTCAAACTGACCGCCTAGCGCTTGAGTGGGTCGCTCTGAGGAAGGACGATATCCCATCCAGGGTCATCGATACGATGCAGGCCTCCCGCAGGCCTTCAACTATCCGCATCTATGATGCTACCTGGTGAACCTTCTGTGGGTGTTGTGCGAAGACATCCATCTCTGAGGCTTCGACTACCAACATACTCCAGTTCCTCCAGGACGGCCTGGATAGAGGACTTAGCCCGAACACCTTACGTAGACAGGTAGCAGCTCTGTCGTCCGTTTTGTCTTGTGGCCGCACTGATTCGTTGACACTTTATCCACATATCTGACGTTTCCTGCGAGGTGCAACCAACATCGCTCCTCCTGTCATACACCGCTACCCTACTTGGGACCTTCCCAAGGTATTGCAGTCCCTGATGGGTTCACCCTATGAACCGCTTCGGGAGGCCAGTTTGCGTCACCTGACAGGTAAGGTGGCATTTTTTGTGGCCATCACGTCGGCTAGGAGGGTGTCCGAGTTGGCAGCGTTGTCAGTCAGGTCCGATTTGTGTATATTCCATACGGACGAGGTGGTCCTTCGGTTGGATCCGGCCTTCCTGCTGAAAGTGACCACGTGGTTCCATCGGGCGCAGGAGATTGTTCTCCCTAACTTTTCTCCTCGTCCTGTTCACTCTTCGGAATAACGCTGGCATACGCTTGATGTGCGGCGAGCACTGCGTATATATATCAAACAGACAGCGGTGTTTCGCAAGTCAGAATCGCTGTTTCTATCGTTTCAACCAGCTTCGTTAATCGCAAGGTGACTCCGTCCACGGTAGGATGCTGGATATGTGCTACAATAGCTAAAGTGTACGAGCTTCAATCGAGCCAGGCGCCATCTCACATCACTGTCCATTCTACGAGGAGCGCGGCCACTTCCGTGGCGTGGGCGACTCAGGTGTTCCTCGAAGAAGTGTGCCCTGCGGCAACTTGGTCGTCTCCTTGTCCATTTGTGAGGCACTATAAGATAGATGTTTTTGCTTCAGCCGAAGCTTCGTTTGGCAGGAGGGTGTTACAACAGGTCGTTCAGGACTAGCACCTCAACAACAGTCTTGCTTTATTGTCGCCCGCCCGTGTGGACAGCAAGCTTTGGCATGTCCCATTCCTGGATGCTATATCTACCATGAGGGAGAAGGGACATTGGTCTTACCTGATATGCCTCTTCTCCGAAATGTGGATATAGCATCCAGCCCCGCCCTGCAGGGTCAGCATAGACTGTTGGCTTCTGTTCTAATGGAGTAAGGTTTCTTGATTGACTAAGGCACAACAGAGTCTGTCACTTCGCTTCGTTTCAAGCTGATTAGCATAGCAACAAGGGAGGCACCTAAACAGCTTTGACAGACTCAGTCCAATCAGAGAGCAGACGGATTTAACCCATTCCTATTCCTGGATGCTATATCCACATTTCGGAAAAGAGGCATATCAGGTAAGACCAACGCCCCTTTTCATCTAGAGCTTACAATAATCGGTGAGCGAGGTGACTAGGCGATTGGCTGTGAACAGGATTTCCTGATCCACGGAAGTTGCAGTTGGTGCACAAGATGTGACTGTACAAATGTTTTGTAAGTTGCATTGGTTACTAGTTTGTTTCTAGGTCCAGTTCAAGGTGGTGGTATTGAACTTTAAAGCCCTGTATGGCATAGGATCAGGTTATTTGAGAGATTACCTCTCCCCAATTTCATCTTCTCATCCCATTAGATCCAACAAAGTGGGCATGTTTTAAGTTCCCTGATTTAGGGAGCTATATCTGGTAGTCCCCAGGTAGTGGGCCTTTTCTGTTATAGCAGAATTTTTTCTCCCCTCCCTCCCAAGATGAAGTCAACTTTATCATTTCTGAGGATTGGAAGGTCCCTCTGGTTATGCCAGCAGGCCTGAGGACCCAGGGGATGGGTGAACAAATGAAGTTAGTTAACAAAACATGATTTAAGCCCAGGACAGAAAAAAACATTGGCACTCAAGCTTGTTCCACTTTAACTCTGTTAAGTATGAAGGAAGACGGGGAGATGCTGTTAAATGGCTTTCAAATTTCTGTTATGGTAGCCTACATCAATAAAAAAGGATTGTAATAATACTTTTGGAGTCGGTTTTCTGATCTAGCTTACTTCAAAGGGCTGATAGTTCCGTAGACTGTCCCTAATCCTAAACATGAACCCTAGAAACTTGTCTTTGAGAATTGTAATTGCAGTGCTATATTTTTTTCAAAACAAAAATGTATCAGTGCTTTAAAGACAGCATATGTGCTTGTTCTCTTAATTACTAATAGAAGAAATAATATTTAATTGGAATATTAATTGACTCCATTCTCAACTGAAGCTTCAAAGCAGCATGCACAATTTTATAAATAAGATAATTTATAGTTCCTAATATAAATGTCTGCTTAAATAATCTTACTTGCTTACTGCAGTAACTCGCATTGTAGAATTAACATAGTGATAACCTATGATTATTGTGGAATAATAGCTTAAGCTTTCATTTATTGGTATAATTCCCTTTGTATAAAGCTTCTGTCTCATGTAAAAACTTCATTTTTATTTCTTTGCATATGTTAAAGTTAGTAATTCTTTAATATGCCATTCAGTGTTGCTGCATTATGCAAGTTGTTTGCTTTAGGATAAAGAGTTAAATACTGCTTGTACCATTTGCATTTCTTTGTTAATTTAATACTAGATACCACCTAGACCACGTATAGAAATGAATAAGACAGATATTCATAATGATAATTCGTATACCAGAATTTTTTTCCATGATGTATCAAAATACAGTGGGGCAAAAAAGTATTTAGTCAGCCACCAATTGTGCAAGTTCTCCCACTTAAAAAGATGAAAGAGGCCTGTAATTGACATCATAGGTAGAGCTCAACTATGAGAGACAAAATGAGAAAACAAATCCAGACAATCACATTGCCTGATTTGGAAAGAATTTATTTGCAAATTATGGTGGAAAATAAGTATTTGGTCAATAGCAAAAGTTCATCTCGACACTTTGTTATATATCCTTTGTTGGCAATGACAGAGGTCAAACGGTTTCTGTAAGTCTTCACAAGGTTGGCACATACTGTTGCTGGTATGTTGGCCCATTCCTCCATGCAGATCTCCTCTAGAGAAGTGATGTTTTGGGGCTGTCGCTGGGCAACACTGACTTTCAACTCCCTCCAAAGGTTTTCTATGGGGTTGAGATCTGGAGACTGGCTAGGCCACTCCAGGACCTTGAAATGCTTCTTACGAAGCCACTCCTTCGTTGCCCGGGCGGTGTGTTTGGGATCATTGTCATGCTGAAAGACCCAGCCACGTTTCATCTTCAATGCCCTTGCTGATGGAAGGAGGTTTGCACTCAAAATCTCACGATACATGGCCCCATTCATTCTTTCCTGTACACGGATCAGT
>QLTV01001997.1:2932084-2963449 GCA_003457575.1 Thermophis baileyi
TTTTCTAATTATTGCTCCCACAGTTGATTTCTTCACACCAAGCTGCTTGCCTATTGCAGCTTCAGTCTTCCCAGCCTGGTGCAGGTCTACAATTTTGTTTCTGGTGTCCTTCGACAGCTCTTTGGTCTTCACCATAGTGGAGTTTGGAGTGTGACTGTTTGAGGTTGTGGACAGGTGTCCTTTATACTGGTAACAAGTTCAAACAGGCGCCATTAATACAGGTAATGTGTGGAGGACAGAGGAGCCTCTTAAAGAAGAAGTTACAGGTCTGTGAGAGCCAGAAATCTTGGTTGTTTGTAGGTGACCAAATACTTATTTTCCACCATAATTTGCAAATGAATTCCTTCCAAATCAGGCAATGTGATTGTCTGGCTTTGTTTTCTCATTTAGTCTCTCATAGTTAAGGTCTACCTATGATGTCAATTACAGGCCTCTCTCATCTTTTTAAGTGGAAGAACTTGCACAATTGGTGGCTGACTAAATACTTTTTTGCCCCACTGTACATTATTACCTGCAAATATAAATTTACTGTGGTAAGATAAATGATAAACAATTCTAAATGCTTTTTCTGGTCTTTCTTTTTATATAGGCCGGTTGGGATGCCGAAAATGGAAAAGGTTTACTTGCATAATCCCAGTTCAGAAGAGACTATTATATTAGTTTCAATATCTGCAACAACGTCACACTTTCATGCTTCTTTTTTTCAAAATAGGGTGAGCTAGCTTTGCTTTATGAAGTTGCAGTTATTGTGGTATCTTTTTACCCTATCATAATAAACTGTACTTTAAACAAAATCCCAAATATGGGATATTGTAAATTATAAACTAAAATATGTTTATATCATTCTTCCAATGAGGAACAGTTCAGTAAAAATGAGAGATCAATTTCTCCAGGGATTACATTTGCAAATGTATTAATTAAGTATTGCAAAGGAAAAACTTAATGACTTCAGTTTTATTATGCTACTGTAGTTCTAATTCTGATAACTGAGGAATGACATTTTTTTTTTGTTAGATTTATATTCTGGCTTTTTTCCCTCAGGATCTAAGGTGTGCTACATTGCACTTTGTCCTTCCATTTTTCTGCACAACAATACTGGGAGGTAGATTGGGATGAGAGAAGCAATTGGTCCAAAGTTACCCAGTGAACTTCCATGACTAAGGGTGAACTTCAATCTGGATTTTTGCAATCCTAGTTCAGGGATCTTAACAGATAGCTTGCATATATCAGTTCTTCTTTTGCATATTTAGTACACTGCTTTTGAATCAACAGCATGGCATATCTTCTGACTTTTTTTTCTTTTTCAGAAAATTATTCCAGGAGGAAATACATCATTTGATGTAGTTTTTCTTGCAAGAGTTGTGGGAAATGTAGAAAACACATTATTTATTAACACATCTAATCATGGGGTGTTTACTTACCAGGTAAGAACAATGTGACATCACTTTCTAGTACAGTGTACATTAAGATAACACTGTACAGTTGAAACTAACAACAGTTTATATTATTTGAAGTCCTTTTTCATAGAACTGGAGTCTTGAAAGCAGGCATTTTTTGTCAGAGAGTTTTATATTAACTAGATGCTCTTGGGAATAAATTCTTTTAGGAGTTCAAGTCCGTCTTCTTTTCTATTACCTATGTTCCTTTTGAACAAATTGTATTCTTCAATACAATCACAGGAGTCATGTCACCAGATGTAAGGCAGAATTCTATTTCTTTTTGTTATTCTCAGTAATTATTATTACAGAGGATAGATAACAAAGTCTATGAATATACCGTGTTTCCCCGAAAATAAGACCCTGTCTTATATTTCTTTGAACCCTGAAATAAGCGCTTGGCCTTATTGCCATGCACTCAAAAGCCCGATTGGGCTTATTATCAGGGGATGTCTTATTTGGGGGGAAACAGGGTAGACGTTGGTATTCTTCTTTATTTGTTTTATTAAGAGATGTGCAAGATCCCATTTTAGCAACTTTTGTACCATCCTATATAAGAATAAGCTTTTAACTTCTGAATTTTCATCTCCAGGTTATACAGGATTCATTTTATAGGCCTGTCTTCTTCAGGAATCCACCACTATTTGTTCAGTTTTGCAGTATCTCTTTTTCTTCCCCTGTAATTCAAAGACTGTTTGTTTTGTAAGGGCTTGAAAGCTGTAGAAATAATTGTCTCCTCCCCCACTATATCTTGTTTTTGATTGTCATTGTTGTCCAGAAGTTTGCTCCTTTGGTTCATTTTCTTCATTAAATAGAATTGATTCCTCTGTCAGTCATCTTGAAATGTCTATTTTTTTAAAAATTGGATAAATCTTCATTTCATATTATGAATTAAAGGAGCCACTTATTGCTCCCAGTCTGTGACTTTTCCTTCAAGCACTGTTACAGCATTGTACTTGCTGAAAGTATGTGCCAGATTGTTGATGGGTAGAAATGCAAACCCATCAGAAGTAATGCTGCTTACAGTTAATGTTTTCTATTCATGTATGCTTTTATTTCTTGTGCACTACTCACAGAAGATTTTGTTGTTGTTGTTCACTTCTTAGACTCTCAGAAACAAAGTCTTAGAGGAAAAAATTGTTAGGGACTCTTCTTTAAATACTCTTGCTAAGTCCATTGTTAAACTCCTGTTTGCTCATTCAATGATTTTGTTCCCTGGAAAATTACCGTTTTATGTACCTCTTATAGTCTCTGCTTATGCAATTACTCAATCATTCCAGTGAGCAATCAGCAAATGTTCAATCTGTGTGGGAAGATTACTTTTTCCCCTTACATCTGAACACATAGCCCTCAGAGGAAAGAAATACTATGGTCATTCTCTTATTGAATTCTACTGGAAAACTTAATTTGTGATTCCTTAGTGATCATTCTTTTCTCAAATAAAAATTATTCATGGGGAAAAAACATTCCAACATGCTAATGTCTAGAGGTTTTGAACTACAAATTTATCCTAGCCGGTGTAGCAAATAATTATTTTGCCTAAGGGTACTGGGATTTGTACTTCAACACATTAGATGAGGCTGGAAATATGCTCAGTAGTGCAATGCAACAGAACACCCACAAAATGTTCTTTGAACTTTGCAAAGTTTGTGCATTTAACAATATAAAAACTTGATTTAAGAAGTGTAGTGAATTATTGTTGAACGTTCTGTGGTACTAATGATTCTAATGATAAAAATATAAGAGGAAGATACTTGAATGTCAAAGTAAGTTTTTCAAAAAAATATTTTTCAGTGTATGAAAAGAAATTATCAAAAAGTCTTACAATTCATTTTATATAAATACGTGCATAATAATTTAACTTCAGTATTCTAAATTATGGAATTAGGAGATAATAAAATATCAACAAATCAAACATTTTTACTATTACTGCATTAGATTATGTTAAATAATAACATAAAACTCTCATTTCTACTGAGGGTAAAAGGCAGAAAAAATTATATACTTGAATTTTATATGATTAGGAAATTAAGTAATGCCTGAGGCTTTTAAACCTTGCAATAATGAACTTCAGATTCAGAAACAGATGTGGGAGTTTCTTTAGTGCTGAGAATTGAGTGAATTTTAAAACTAGGAGCAACAAAACAACCATATTGATTACTAAAAAAGTTTTTTTCCTAAACAGGTGTTTGGAGTAGGAGTACCAAACCCTTACAGACTGCGGCCTTTTATAGGAGCAAAAGTTCCAGTGAACAGCAGT
Source organism: Thermophis baileyi (assembly GCA_003457575.1). Taxonomy (NCBI): domain Eukaryota; kingdom Metazoa; phylum Chordata; class Lepidosauria; order Squamata; family Dipsadidae; genus Thermophis; species Thermophis baileyi. The sequence continues at coordinate 2,935,781 of QLTV01001997.1, forward strand.
TTTTCTCCTATTATAAATATACACAATCCCCATAGTGAACCTTTGCAGGCAAGTAATAGCATTTTCATATTTATAGGTATGTTAAAGAATTGTAATATATTAAGTCTTTGGTCTTTGACTTGCGACCAAAATAAGGGATGGAACATTTATCAATATTCAGTGAACTCATTAGTGAGGTATCACATGACCACACCGGATTTTACGAGCCTTTTGCCACCATCATTAAACGGTTGTTAAACGAGACATCGTGACCATGACTTGGAACCTCATTCCAGCTTCCCACTATCTTTGCTTGTCAAAAGTCAGCTGGGAAGGTTCCAAATGGCGATTATGTGACTGCAGAATGCTATGACTCTCATAATTGCATGACAGTTGCCAAGGCCCTAAATCACAGTTGTGACTGTGAGGATGCTGCAATGATTGTAAGTGCTAGAGCTGATTGTAAATCACTTTTTTCAGCACCATCATAACTTCAGTCACTAAATGGTTATTATGTGAGAACTACCTGCATTTCATGCAGTTCTTGAAATATTTGATCTTATCTATTTATTTATTTTCAGGCTGGGTTATTATCTCTACACTAGTGTTCTGACATCAGGGTATTCTGACAGATCCAGTGCTTTGCTGGCAATTGACTGACAGAGTACAAAAAATTGAAGCGCATTCTATCCTACTATGAGCTAGCCCAGTGATGGTGAACCTTTTCGGCACCAAGTGCCCAAACCGGAACGTGCGTGCGCTGGAGCACCAGAAACCCGAAGACCAGCTGGCCGGTGCGCATGCCAGCCAACTGGTCTTTGGGTTTCCGGCACACACATGCACGCCGGCTAGCCGGTCTTCGCACGCACCGGAGCACCGGAAACCTGAAGACCAGCTGGCTGGCGCGCGCATGCCTATTTTTTGGCTGTTTTTCGGGGCGTTTTTGGGGGCATTTTTGGCCTGAAAAATAGCCCTGAAAACGGCCCAAAAAACAGCCTATTTTTCGGGCCGTTTTCCAGTGCTCCGGTACCCGCGAAGACCAGCTGGCCACATGTGTGCCGGAAACCAGAAGAGCAGCTGGCGACAGCGTGCAGGCCTACAGAGAGGGCTCTGCGTGCCACCTCTGGCATGCGTGCCATAGGTTCGCCATAACGGAGCTAGCCTATTTTTTCCTGGCATGATGTAATGGAAGGTTGCTAGGGTTTAGGAACATTTGACAGGTCCTACTAATGTTCCTATTCCCAAATTTTACATGGTTCCTTCTACTTTTCTAAGCTTAGGATTTCTTAATATCTGGAAAGCTAAACTTGGAAATTAACTAGAAAGCAAAAGGAGAATCCAATATTATAGATTAGTCTCACTAGACTAATTGTGAATTAATTTGATTTTTTTTATTCTTTAGAGAGTAACAGGGAAATACTGTATAAAACTCTAATTACTGGTGATTTCTCACTTCAAAATTGGGTATTTTTAAAAGAGTTATTTTGCAAATATTGCATCTAAGCATGTCACCACCTTGAGACATCTAGTTTGAATTTGGATTCAAGTTTTATTAACGCTTTTTTTCCTTCTATTCCCCCTCCCCCCCCCTTTTTTCCCTCTCAGGTAGTAGAAATGTATTCAAGTGGAGGTGATCTTCATCTAGAGCTTCCAACTGGCCAACAAGGAGGAACGAAAAAACTGTGGGTAAGTAATAATTCATTGATGTTATTATCTGCTTTTGATGACAAGCAAAATTAAATACGGCATAAGCTTTTATGGACCAAAGCACTGGAGCTTCTTTAGATCAGGGGTGTCAAACTCGATTTCATTGAGGGCTGCATCAGGGTTGTGTTTGACCTCTGGGGGCTGGGGGGTGGGCGTGGCCAGCTCAACATCACTCATGTCGGGGGCACCTGTGGTGGCCAACTGCTAAGCAGGACTTCCCTCAGACCCTCCCTCACTCTCATTATAATCTTCCTTCCTTCCTTCCTTCCTTCCTTCCTTCCTTCCTTCCTTCCTTCCTTCCTTCCTTTTCTTCTTTTTCCTTCCCTCTTCATTCTTCTTTCTTCTTCCTTCCCCTCTTTCCTTATTTTCCTTCCTTGCTTTCTTCCCATCTTTCCTTCTTTTTCTTTGTCTTTCCTCTTTCCCTTTCTCTTTTCCTGTCCCTTCTTGCATGCTCAAATGCAAAAGGGGAAACATTTCTCCTTTTGTTTTGTTTTTACTTCGTTTTGCTAGCCCTCTGCCAGTGAAAAGGGAGCCCGGAGGGCCACGTGCGCTCCCCGCACCCCGTTTTCGGCCGCAATGGCCTCCTGCAGCCCTGTGCCAGCGAAAATGGAGCTAGATTGTCATTAATTATTGCTTTTGTTTGTGTGAATGAAGTATACAGTTTTAAGAAATGTGAAAAGCATAAAGAGGAAACACAGATACATCCTCAAATTACGACCACAATTTAGTCCAACATTTTCATTGCTAAGCAAGGCAGTTGTTAAGTGAGCTGTGCCCCATTTTATGACCTTTTTGCCACAGTTAAGTGAATTGCTCCAGTTGTTAAGTGAATCATACGGTTGTTAAGCGAATCTGACTTCCTCCATTGATTTTGCTTGTCAGAAGCCAGTTGGGAAGGTTACAGATGGTGATCACATGAGCCTGGAAAATTGCAACTGTCATAAATACAGTACATGACAGTTGCCAGATTGTGATCCTAGGGATGCTGCAATAGTTGTAAGTGTGAAAACTGGCATACATAATTTTTCAGTGCCGTTGTAACTTCGAATTGTCACTAAACAAATGGTTAACAAATATACTCAACATTATACTAAATGGATTTATGAACCTTTAATTTTTTTGACTCACATTTTCCACTATTGTCTATTCAACAGGAAATCCCTCCCTATGAAACTAAAGGAGTAATGAGAGCAAGTTTTTCTTCAAGAGAAGCAGATAATTACACAGCATTTATTCGAATAAAAACAAATGCCTCAGATACTACAGAGTTCATTATTCTTCCAGTAGAAGTAGAAGTTACAACAGGTTTGTGATGTAGTTTTTAATCAATTCCATGTACTTTTCTTCTCCGGTGTAAAAGAAGCTAATTTTGATTATTTTCTTTTAAAGCTCCAGGAATTTATTCATCAACGGAAATGCTAGATTTTGGTACTTTAAGAACACAAGGTAAATCCTACATTTGAATATTTCTTATAATTATTATTGAATCTGATTTCACACATTTATGATGGCACCTGTATATACTATAAAAATGATCATTTAAAAGAAAACACATCTTTAAATCAGCAGCACATCAGTCACCTCAAACCCAAAAGTTTGATGGGGAACAGCCACAACATTGCTACCAGTATAATCTAAAAATGGGGAGGGCATCTGAACTGGGGAAAAGCATATTCCAAAATGACAATTTTCTGCGCCACAAAAACCTGCGATTGAGCTTTGACTTTTCTAAACATCTGGAGAAAAGGAGACCAGTGTTCTGTGCACTTTATAGAAGTAGCACTGTTGAAGTGCCTCTTAGCACGCTAGCATGCAGACAGCTACATTCTGTGCCAACTACAGCTTCCAGATATTCTTCAAAGACAGCCCCAAGTAAAAGGTACTGCAGTAATTCAGTCTTAAGGTAATGAAGGCCTCAATGCCTCTCTTTCAAAATAGTAAAATTTGTGCACTAAAGCTTGAAAAAGGTTGTCCTAGTCATGTTCTCCACCAGCAGCTAAAGCAAAAACTATAAATCCAGAAGTCCTTATGTCATGGGCTTCTTTCAAACAGTGTGCAATCAAGGGTTAGTGTAAGGGACTCCTCCAAATCTGATTGTTTCTGGAGAAATAACAACTCAAATCTTGTTGTGATTCAGTTTCAGTTGTTTTCTCCCATCCAGACACCATGTAATAGCATCTACTTCAGGGGTGTCAAACTGGCAGCCCGTGGGCTGGATGCATCACGCGCAGGCCATGCCCACTCCAACTCCGCAAAGCAGAAAAACTTCGCGATACATCACGTGACGGTGTGATGCTGCGAGTTTGACACCCATGATCTACTTCATCTCCTATCTCTGGGTGTTTAACTTAAGTATTTAACAGTTTCATACAGATCTTAAACACCATGGAGAAAAGAATCAAGCCCTGGACAACCAGTATAAGAATTCCTAAAGGCCCAATTACATATCTCTCATTAGTGCAAACCAGTGCTTTCCACCCTCAACCCTCTTATGCAGTCCAAAAGAAATGAGATACCATTATGGAATTAATGCATTTTTGTTCTGTTCTTTAGATTTGGTATGTAATAATTATCTCTCAGGTAGTGTATAGATACAGTGTATAGATATTTACCTAAATATACATGCTTTATTTAATTATGCATAATGTTTTTGTGGTACAGACAAAGTAAAATTAAGTAAATGAAACTAAGATTAGTATCTCCAGATTAATGTACAAATTCATTTGATTGCCTGTACACTATATTTGAATATACTTTTTAGAATTTAGAATAACAGAGTTGGAAGGGACCTTCTAGTCCAACCCCCTGCTTAGGCAGGAGACCCTATACCACTTCAGACAAATGGTTATCCAACATCTTCTTAAACCAGCAATAACTTCCTGCCTTGGGCAGGGGTTGGACTGGAAAATCTTCAAGGTCTCTTCCAGCCATGTGACTCTATGATTCTACACAGTGAGTTAAAGCTTCAGTTGCATTTTGTTTCTCTGGATTAACAGTGCTATACTGTTTGCAAAGCATTTTAAAAAGATTTGAAGACTTGTATAATTGACTTCAAAAGCTTTCAGTTTGTTATAATTTCCTGTTCAAATATAAAGGAAATATATAGGATTTGCATTTAACTTTTCAACCCGCAGTTATGCCCTTGGTCAAAATTAATTGCTATATTAAAATAAAAAGGAACATTTTAAATAATCTGTTTACCAATTAAAGATTACAATTTTCTAATTAGGACAATAAAATGCTCTTGTCCTTGGAAAACCAAAATATATATTTACAGCTAAAATTAGTTAAGTTCTGACTTTGGGTACTAAAGTACTTATAATGTCTTCTATATGTCTCAACAGATCTGCCAAAAATTTTAAATCTACATTTGTTAAATTCAGGAACAAAAGATGTACCAATAACTGTAAGTACTGCCTGCGTAATTTCACAGTTCATTATAACTTTCCTTTGTTTTGTACACTTAAATTTATATTAGTTACTTCGGGCCAATAACTGTCTCTCAGCCCAACACCCCCCCCTCCCACACACATAGAGTTGTTGTGGAGAAAACAGGAAGTAGTATTAGGAATGTTTGCTGCCTTAAGTTATTTATAAAAATAACAAGGGAGAAAGAGGGAGAGAAAGAGGAGGAGGGAGAGAAAGAAAGAAAGAGAAAGAAAAAAGAAAAAGAAAGAAAAGTAAGTAAGAAAATTAGAAGTCAAACCTTGGGTTCTGAAAGTTTAGCTCCCCTTTTCTAATGGCATGTGGTGGAATAATTTGGATTCCCAGGAGGGAGGGGCTACATTCCAGAGGGCAAAGAGGCATCAAAGTTTTGGTCTTTGGGAAGAAAACAGTTAAGAAGGATCATCCTTAACTATTCCCAGTTGAATATCTATAGTGATGCAAATAGTTGCTTTAGTTTTGCAAGTTTTTTTGTCTCTAGGTGAGGAACAATAAGGGAAAATGCTCTAGGGTAACTCCAGATGCACTTCTTGGTTCTTGGGGCCTGACACACCATTTGCATTGTCACCTATCCTTTATACATAGTATTTACTTTTTCCAAGTCAGTATCAACCTTTGCAAGATTATCAGCTTTTGGCACCACATCTTTGCCAGAGATTTATGCTGTTTATAATATAAGTTAACAGTGCTTTATATAAGTAGGGTTACCCTGAAGGCAGATGGACCTAGCAAGTTTCTAGACCATGAAAGTTTCTTGTTTACTACGCATTTTGAGACTAAATTTGTATATAATATTCATTTTATCTCTGGGTTATGGTTGCAGAGAAGTCTGATTGTTGAAGGTTAACAATTTGTTTTTGAGAATGTGCCTCATTTGACTTAATATTTCTTTGTCTCTCTGATTTATTACATTTAATAAGGCTCATATACTTGTATCTAGTATTGTAAGGAATATCCTTCTGGGTTCGGTTCCAAGTGGGGAAAAAGACACTGGATTCCTGGAAGTTGCTTGGAAAGAAGGTTTAATGGTGGACAGGAGCACATGGCATGGGCTCCTGAACAGAAAAGGTGGATCACATGCTTCCAGATGTTGGGTGAAGAGAAAAAAAAAAGATGCTGAGTCTTTTGGTTTTATGACCTCTGTTGGGCCCCACCTCTTAGTTTCCTGTTCCTGTGTATGTAATGCACTCCGATTGGCTGTCAGACTCCCAGGCTTGGCTGATGTAATCTTCCCAGGTCCCATGTGGTGTAATGAAAGGGCTTTGGGCAATACCTAATATGGCTATGTCTGAAGGAGGTAGATCTTTGTTATGTAAAATAGACTGGTCCAGACTATTAACAAAGGGGGTGGGGGGATGAGTGAGCTGGGCCATTCCTTGATGGCCCATTGACAAAGGTGGGGGCTACTAAGAGTGAGTCTGTTTCCTTTCTAAAAGCATGTTTCTCAATTTCTCTAGGGATATTCTATATAATATTCTGCCTTTTTAATATTTTCCTAGGATATTTCATTTTTCCAGGAGAGGGGTGGGTGCTAACTTCCTACACTAGAAAGTGATTATTATCCCACAGAATTATGATTGCCATAAAAATTATATAGTTTTGAGACTCTCCTAAAGAATCATGTCCCAAATTATTGTTGTTCAAACTATAGCCAATCAAAATACAGATAGTCCTCAACTTACGGCCACAATTGAGCCCAAAATTTCTGTTGCTAAACAAGACAGTTGTTAAGTGAATTTTGCCCCATTTTACGATCTTTCTTGCCAAAGCAGTTAAGTGAATCATTGCAGTTGTTAAGTGTAACACGACTGTTAAGTGAATCTGGCTTCCCCATTGACTTTGCTTGTCAGAAGGTTGCAAAAGGAGATTGCATGACTCAGGGACACTGCAATCATCATAAATATGACTCAATTGCCACATGTCTGAATTTTGATCATGTGATCATGGGGATGCTCCAACGGTTATAAGTGTGAAAAACAGTCCGAAGTCACTTTTTTCAGTGATGTAACTTTGAATAGACACTAAATGAACTGTTGTAAGTTGAGGACTATCTGTATTCACTTTTAGATCAAAGTTCTGGAGGTGATATTGGTGTGCATTCTGTCTAAAGTTACCAGAGTGCTAAAAATGGAGTGTTGGCGCATTTGCAATGTAGCAGTGTTTCTTATAGTGTCCTAATCAGTTTTCCCATTTGTTGTTTTAATTAACAGAGTGGTTGAGCACAATGTTTGTTTGTACATATGCTTGTACACATTCTTGAATTGCTCTTTTAAATCTAATACAGCTTTCTTTTTTTCTTATCTTCCATCATTGGGTTATGATTAGTTAGTAGCTTGCAGAGCCAGCAGTTGGCTGGTTTTGCCTCTAAATTGATAATAACATTATCAAAAAGAAACCTTAATATAAAAGCAATTGCTGGACTCAGATTTAGAAGCTTGAGAAACGTATTTCTTAACATTTAGTATTGTAGCAATTCTCTAAATAACATCTAGCATGTAGCAATTCTCTAAATAAGATAAAATATGCATAATCACATTGTTATAGAAGAGACTTACCGTATTTTTCTAAGACGCATTTCCCCCCCCACCCCCGGTAGCGGGGATTGCCGCCGCCTATCGTCGCCTATAGGCGATAGGCAGCGACAATCCCCGCTGCCTAGAACAGCTGATCGGCGGTATTCCGGGAGGCCAATCCAACCGCCAATCAGCTGCTCGGCAGCGAAGGCTCCAGCATTCCCAGCAGAGGCAGTAGACACGGAGGAGGCAGCAATTGGCAGCATTTCCAGTCGGCCAGCCCACTGATCGGCGGGGCTGTGGGATGCCAGAATCCAGCTTTCACTCAGCTGACCGGTGGTGGGCGCAATGGAGGGGAGCCCTGACGAGCCACGTGCTGGGGCTGTGATAATGTGCTGAAGCTGACCAGACTGTTTGCTGCAAAGACACTAGCCAGATGAATACCAGATGGATGCTGGGAGGCAGAGGCAGATTTTTTTTTTCCTCCTCTAAAGCTAATGTGCGTCTTATGGACCGGAGCATCTTATAGACCGAAAAACATAGTAAATACATCTGACACAAGTTGTAGCCTAAGAAATATTTCATGAATCCCTGGATCTGATCTGTTCCCCATCGTGTGGCTTAAATGGTATCAATAAAAATATCCAGTATCCAAGTATCCAGAATTATCTATGGATACTTTCTAAACAATATACTATTGAGTTCCAGAAATAAATCTACAGTAATTGAATACAAAACTGCTGTTGTTAATCATAATAGTAGAAAAATACAGATAATCCTGCTTGACAGAACCTGTTTCCATGTTTGTTGTTAAATTATTTAGCTAATTCTCTTTGTTGTGATTATTTGATAACCTTATTCACTGGTATTTTACTTTTGGCTATAAGGTGAGATAAAAATATAACGATAGTAATATCCTGTAGAATCCTAATGGTTTGATCACTGACACTTTACAGCAAAATTGGTATTTATATTTAAACTTACCCTAAAAGCTAAAATATTTTTCATATAAGTAGGGAAGCACAACTTTTTGTATCGTGGACATTGTTTCAGCACAGTTTGAGAGCAAAGAAGTCTATTTCAAACTTCATTCCAATGTCATGAGAAAGGCCAAGACTATATTTAGCTGAAATCTAATCTAGATAGTCCTAGGATTAAATTCTTTCAGTACTTTCTAACACTATAGCCAATTTCTATAGCCACTAAAGTGTTTATTCTTTTATAATCATTTATCTCAAAGCTTATGAATTTCAGAAAAAAGGAAACATTAATACTGAAGTAGCCAAAAAGCTGTAATTATTTGGTTTCTATGCCAGAAACTATAAATCAGGAATAAGTAACTCAGTAACCGCCAAATATTTTGCACTACAACTGTATTTCTGCCAGTGATTACATTGGCTGAGCTTGATGAAAGTTCAAAACATTTGATGAATGCTGCAATAATGCCTTTTATTGCCTTATATTTACATTTATATTGGCAGTTTTGCTTTATTTTTGAGTTCATAGGTGTGTCAAAAATGCCGATATAACCCAACCAAAAACTTGTCCACCAGATTTATGGTTCTTCCAATAGCTCCATGCCAGTGCTGGGGAAAACAGGTGATGATTATTGTTTTGAGACCTTAGTTGCACCAGAAGAATTGCCCCACAGGTGACTGGATATAAGGGCCCTTAGGCCTTAGGAACAAGATAGACTGCAGCCTGTAAGGTTTTGTGATTAAAATAATTTTTCTGCAGTGGTTCCACTTCTTCATTAGTAGGAGGTTTCAGTTGCTGTGCGAGGGGGAAAAGTGGTATATCCACCAGTCAGGTTACTGTAACACATTCCACATGAGCTGCCTTTTAAGATGCCCTATAAGCTTCCATTAATCTAAAGTGCAATGGCCCATTTGCTAAAACTGAGCATAGTATTTCAGCCTATGCTACTATCACTATACTGGATATTGTTCAATTTCTGAATCCAATTTAAAGTGCTAGTTAGGCTCACATGACTTGGCTCTTTTATATGTAGACAACCATCTCTCATAACAAGATCTACTAAGCCACATGCATTGTAGAGATATGGGATATGGGATATCCTGAACCTCTCTGCCCTTTTAGATATGATGCCAGTATACCAGATTATGTGGAGGTGAGGAAGCACAGGTAAAAGGAGCAACCAAGTCCACCAGTAATGCTCATTACATTTTTGGACCAACTCTATTGGATGTTACCATAATATTTTAAATTCCTATTGCATGGCAACACCAAAAATAGGAAAATGATAAAACTATATCTGGTAGGATCCTATCATTTTAACCAATGCATTTTTTTATTTTTGAAGTTTATTAAAGCACTTCAATCACATTCAAAAACAATGCTTAAAAGGCAGGATGGGAGGTGGTTTTATTGTCATTTTGCATGCTATAACTTAATATATTTTTAATTCCAACTATATGAAAACAGATATTGGAGATTAAAACAAATTAAAATTGTGCAAGTTGTATATTTTCTTTCATGACGTGCAATATGCCTAAGAGTTGAGTTTCTTTCTAATGTAATGTAGGAGGCTACCAAGTATTACTTTTATAAAAATCTAAAATGTAAGGGCTTTAGGTTTCTTTGTAATCCAAATTATTATGGATTGTTGTCATTCTAATATATTTTTGTGATAGCATACAGTTCTAGTCATCATATTTTCTAACTTAAGAAATAAAAGTTGAAAAGATACAATGAAATAAGCTAAGTGTTTGGGAATTAAAATTAATGTGTGCTGCTACTGTGAACTCTGGTTTTTTTTTTTATTCTGACATAATGCTCTAATATTTTCAATAATGAATGGAAGATCTGAGATAATTATAAGTAAAAATAATAGTAGTGGATTGAATTGTTTATTAGTATGCAAAATCAATTTTGCTTTTTTTCAGAGTGTTCGACCCACACCACAAAATGAAGCTATCACAATCCATTTCAAGCCAATTACATTGCGAGCTTCTGAAAATAAATATACCAAAGTTGCAACTATTAGTTTTGATGGTATGTGATAATGTTGGTAATAGCATTCAGTGAAATCAAAATACATTTTTAAAATTTAGTTTTTATTCAAAGCTAAGAATATTTTAATGAAAATAAATGTATTACTATTTGCTTTTATTTTGAAAATAGTCATTATTTAATATAATACATTTAGCAAATCTTTGTCTAGGGGACATAACTAATTGCAATCAATACCTCGTGGATTTCAGCAGGTTGTATGAAATAGTTGCAAAAGTAGTTAATTTAAAAGAGTCAGTGAACATAATCAGGGATAAATTGATTTGTGACTGCATATGATTGGTTGTTCATCAGATTGCAGCAAACATAGCATACCTCAACTTCAGCAAAGTTCTGAAGAGGCTCCCATGAGATTCTTATATAGAGGATGGCAAAATATAGAGTGGACTATGATACCATTAAATGTGTAAAAAGCTGGCTAATGATTGTATTCAGTGAGTGTTCCTCAGCGACTTATATCAGGTGTAACATTGAGTTCCATTCTGTGCCATTCAACGTATCTATGAATGGAACTGATGAATTGCAGACAAAATGAAGATAGGGTACTGGCAAACACTATCACGATTCAAGAATATTATCACAAGCGGAAAAAATTGGTAGTAACAAAGAAGATGGTTTTCAAGAAGGACAGACAAGTCCCACATTTGAATAGAAAAAAGACAAAGGCTTAGGATGGGAGAGATCACATTGAATAATAATACAGGTGAAAGGTATCTGGGTATGTTTTTGAATATCTGAACACAAGACAACAATGTGATGCAGCCTAGAATTGCATTTATTCTGTAGCTGTATCAGTAGAAATGTAATGTCAAGATCAATAGAAGTCATTGTTTTTCTACTTTGAATTTGTCAGACCAAATAGAATCTCAGATCCTGTTCTAGTTCTGCATTGTAGAAAGGGTGTTGGCAAACTGAAACATGTCTATAGAAGAACAGTTGATAAAGAGTCTAAAAGGAAAAAACATTTGAGGAACTTTGGGAGGAACTGAGTATGTTTAGCTTGGAGAAGAAAAGTCTGCTGAGTGACAGCTGTCTTCAAATTTTTGAAAGACTGCCATGTAGAAGATAAAATTGATAAAATTGTTATTCCAGGAGAGAAGGGTTCAGTTCTGCTGCTTTAAATGTTTCAGCAGATACCATATAATGTAGTAATGGATTCAAGCAGTGGGCTGGAGTTTGGACCACTATAGATTATCTGCATGGTCTCTTCCAATCCTTAAATTTTACTGTGTATTATCTGATTCAATATACAGTAGTACACAAAACAATTCAAAGTGAAGAATCTGTTGAAGACTCCGTCTTCTCCTTTTGACTAAAAAAATAAAGGAGTACTTCACTTTTAGTTAGTAGTTAATGTCTTACAGTATTATGTTTAAATATCAAAATAAACAGTTACATTCTGATATGTGTTAAAATATGTGTAGTTAAAAATATACACAAAGTAACATTGATTCTTTTTATTCATGTATGTGTATGCAAATGTGTATATATAGCATCAAAAGCAAAACGACCTGCACAATTTTCTGGAAAAATAACTGTGAAAGCAAAAGAGAAGACCTATTCAAAACTTGAAATTCCATATCAGGCAGAAGTATTGGATGGGTAAGGTTACATTAGCATGTGTTTTTGAAAATTGCTTTGCATTTTTAACTTTGCACAACGTTTTATAGATAGGTAGTTAAACAATTGCATAGCTCCTGATAGTGATGTGAAATGACTTCAGGATTGCGGGATATAGTTTATTTGAACAGTGTCAAAGCAAGATTATGATTTTTCCATTGTTTTCCTGGATTTGGGGAAAGAGTGGTATATCCTTCACTGCTGAGTTCTATTAAATCCAATGTAATTGAACTTGGTAGCATGGAATAATTTATCAGAATCATATTGTTGAAATTCAGATAGAGGGTATGTCTGTATAGTAGGGGGGCCACCCTTTGGCCATGACCCAGTACTGGGCTGTACTCTCCCCCCTCATCGGGCCCCCAAGCCACAAGGTTGGGGACCACAGCTATATAGCATTGGAGTTGGAAGTTGCCCGCTCTTTGTTTATTTGAATGACTTGTTTGTCTAATTTTGGCAGAATATATTGAGTGGGATATTTATTTATTTATTATTTATTTATGTATTTATTTAGAAACTTATATTGCCACCTATTCGCACATGGCGACTCAAGTCGGCTTACAAGAATATAAAACCTCATATAAAAACAATAAAACTAATAAGAGAGAGAATCATATAATAAATTAATATAATAATAAAATAACCCCCCGCCCCGGCGACAACACATCCCACGAGCCATCCAATGGGCTCTATCCCGCTCTGCGTTCCTCAGGCCTGCTGGCAGAACCAGGTGTACAGTGCCTTCCGGAAGAGAGAGTGGGGGCCATTCTAATCTCTGGGCCTCATATAAAAACAATAAAACTAATAAGAGAGAGAATCATATAATAAATTAATATAATAATAAAATAACCCCCCGCCCCGGCGACAACACATCCCACGAGCCATCCAATGGGCTCTATCCCGCTCTGCGTTCCTCAGGCCTGCTGGCAGAACCAGGTGTACAGTGCCTTCCGGAAGAGAGAGTGGGGGCCATTCTAATCTCTGGGGGAATGATGTTCCAGAGAGAGTGAGCCACCACGGAGAAGGCCCTTCTTCTGGGTCCCACCAGGTGTATCTTCCTAGGGGATGGGACCCACAACATTCCTTGCCTCCCCACTCTGGTGGGTTGGGTAGATGTGACGAGACGGTCCCTCAGATAACCTGGTCCCAAGCCATGAAGGGCTTTAAAGGTGACAACCAGCACCTTGAATTGCACCCGGAAGCAAATCTGCAAACAATGCAGCTCCCGCAGGAGAGGTGATACATGTGCACACCAAAGTGTGTACAAAACCATGCAGACCGCTGCATTTTGCACCAACTGGAGCTTCCGGATGCTGTTCAAGGGCAGCCCCATGTAGAGCGTGTTGCAATAGTCAAGACGGGAAGTGGCTAGGGCATGAGTGACCGTGAGTAGGGATTGTTGGTCCAGGAAAGGGCGTAACTGGCGCACAACCCACAGTTGCGCAAAGGCCCTCCTGGGCTTTTTAATCTGGAAATGAAGAATAAGTTTGGGTTTAAAACTCTTTTTGCAGAAGTACTGTATTAAACTTTCCAAAACAATCTTAATTCAATATTGTTAGAAAGAAATGTGTAATAACTACTATTCCCCCCCTCAATGTTCTTCTATTGAAATAGATATTTGGGATTTGATCATGCAGCAACATTGTTTCATATTCGTGACAGTCCAACAGACTCTGTGGAAAGATCAATCTTTTTAACAAACACATTCAATTTTGCAGTCTTCATTCATGATATAATACTTCCAGAAGAAATCAAAGCAACATTTAAAGTAAGCTCCATTATATATGGCATTATTTTATAACTATTCAATGTTACACAAATTGTATTTAAAGTTAACTGTTGCTTTATTTATTAAACTAGGTTCACAACTTCAGCAAACCAGTTTTAATTCCACCAAATGAATCCAGATATATTTTCACTCTTTATTTTGTGGCTTCTTTATCATCTTTCCACATTGATAACAATATTCTGCTCATTACCAATGCCTCTAAATTTCATCTACCTGTGAGAGCATATACTGGGTTTTTAGATGTGAGTACTACATTATTTGACTTTTTTCCTCCTCCCTTCTTTTGAAAACCACTGAGTTTCATTGTAATTTTATATGTAGTGAAGTGTTTTATCTGAACCCAAAATGAAACTTTAAATTTTACTCTTTCCATTTACTTAAATCCAAATTAAAGGATATGCACTAGCTGCAGAATTCACTTCTGCCCTAATTTGGTGCTTTGGAAAATAGCCTGATGAAATCAGAAGTTGCCAAATTTAGGAGGGATCTAAATCCAAAGAGAAACTCCTTCTCCTATTGGCTAATGTCAGAAAAAATGCAGGTATACATAACTTTTTTACTGCTAGATTTTTTAGCAGAATACAATTAAATGTGCAAGCAGAGTAGACTTTTTTTTTAAATTCACCAGTTTCACAGAAAAAGACATGTGCTTGGATCTAGACTTTAAATATTTTTAATTTTCAAGTAAATACTTGAAATACGTCTCATGCAAAATGCAAATTTGGGATGGAAAATAAAAACCTTGATTAATTGGCCACATGAAAAGGAGAGATTGAAAATATGCAGGTATCATTGACCATCCTTTTGCAAGACTATAGTTTCATAGAAACAGGTGCTCTATTCCTTTTTAAATTCTATTTTTAAAAAGAGTGTTGTTTCTAGAGAAAATCAGATGGTACTTGCAGGTATTTTGTTACCTGCTATGTAAATAAACCATTCCATAATTCAAGAAAGTATGTGAATAATGTAATATATTGATTTGGTCTTCCATCGTAGATTTACCAGCCACATTGTGGATTTACCAATTTTTTTCAACCTCATTCTTCTCCCTTGTATCTCTCCCCATTTTATGTAAAAAGCAAATGAAATGCTATGGAGAGGTGGAGAGTTTTGTTTCAGCACCTTTTTTTTTTTGTGGTGTGTGTGTGTGTGTGTGTGTGTGTGTGTGTGTGTGTGTGTGTGTGTGTGTGTGAATTAACAAGTCTGTCCCTTCCAGCTTTTTTGTTTTTGTTTTCTTTATTGAAGAAATCTGAGTTTCCGGGGAAGGGAGGGGATTAAGCAAGAGAAAGATTTTGGGAAGCTTTCTTTTCATGCAGGCAAAGGAGACTTCCCCAAAGCCTAAGAGAGGTTTGTAGTCTCCTGACAGCTAATCAAGGCAGAAGCCAACCCACAAGCATAGCTTCATTGGCTAAGTGTAGAAGCTTGTTTGGAAGCCTCTCTGACATTGAAATGCAGTGCTAGGCCCTAATCTAAATGGGTTTTTCCCTCCTCCTGGGCTATTTTTTAGTTTACAAACCTTTTTGCTGTTTGTCTGCTTCCTTTATGGACCCAGCTGGGTGGCGGATCTCCCAGGGCCTCCCCCATCCATGAGGTACCCCATGCTCACTTAACAACTTGTGCGTTTGTTTAATGGTGGCATTAGGGAGAACGGGGTGGGGATCGTTGAGCAAGGCTGTCTTAATGGTTGTCACCACTTGCGATCATAATGGCAGACTGCATTATGGTTATAAATCAAGGACTAACTGTACAGTGCACAAAAGTTTCATACTAATATGTATATATAAGCATATTCAAAGTGAGTGGGACAGAAATGAACCTACATAATGGTTTTAGAGCATAGGGTTTAGTTACTTATACTGCTACATTTAAACATCTTGACTTGGCACATTAGTGAATTCAGATACTGGCTTTTCTGTAGAGGTGTGATCTCAGGCCAGATAGCTGAAAGGTAAATACAATGTTATTACAATGATTATTTATACGTATCTAAATATTCTAGTGAATAAATAATGTTTGGGTGGACAAGAAGATTTATGTTAGTCACTATACTAACAGATATATGAGGTATCCTTCTTTTAATACAATTAATATTGTTATTCTTTTTAGTATTTTATATTGCCCCAAAAACCTGATGAACAAATAATTGACTTTGGTATATTAAGTGCCACGGAAACTAGCACCATTATGTTTGCAGTGCTTAACAGTAACCCAATTCAGGTAAGAACCTTCCTTCCTTCCTTCCTTCCTTCCTTCCTTCCTTCCTTCCTTCCTTCCTTCCTTCCTTCCCATCATTCATATTTATGCTAATACTATCCTATTTTTCTAAGCTTTTCCTAAAAAGCTGGAATGTTATAGGTGATGGTTTGACCATAGAACTCCTAGCTGCTGAAAAAGGCAATAGAACTACAATAATTGCTAGTCTTCCAGACTTGGAAAAGGCCAGTATATTGGATCAAACTTCGGTAAGTTACATATTTCTTGAAGTTCCTTATTACCTCTTGTATTTATTCTCTAGATAAAAAACATGTATTATGATTTACATTTTTAATAACATAATTGGTCCCAGTATATTTAATGTGTCTGATGTTTTCACAACATAAGAAGCAATTCCTGGTAGTCTTGGCTCTCCCACCTGTTAAAAAAAAGTAGAAATTTATTTCAAAGTGATAAAAATAAAGATACCCTCATTTGATAATCTAACCTTGGCTAATCTTGGAAGATAAGCAGGGTTGTCTGGTAATGTTTTGACGGGAGACTTTCTGTGGATTCCAGAGCTGTTGGCTTGATTGGGGAAATGAAAAAATATCTTGAAATAAATTAATGGCAAACCAATTCCATAATGCCCCAACAAAAGTGCAGGAATATGTCTAAAACAGAGACTGCATGCTGCATCCAGCATCAAGATCATTTTGTGAGCCTTTACGTCAATCACTCCTAGAGAAGAATGATAAAAAGCAGGAAGGCAGCACATTTCCAATTTTTTGTTAGTCTGATGATAAAGTGTGCCATGCGGGGATCTCAAACTGCAACTTGTCATAGGACAGACCAGGGGCAGCTCGTTTCTACCACGACTGCTAAAGTTCCACCTTCCTATGACTTTAGAGTAGGAAGCACTGCTTTGTTCCTGGACAGGTAAGCTCAGGGATACCTGCACTCCTAACTCTACATCAAGACATCTTCACATCATTGCTAGGGCCATACCAAGTTCATCACCATGCTTCTTAACTTAAAGCAAGGAGAAATGTGACAGTGGGAGCAGGGATTTCTTTATATGCAACTAAAGTGCAGTCACTCCTCAGCTTAACCCACCCAGATACAGAACCACACTTCTCATCCTGAAGCTATAGCAGTGAGAACTGTGGTAATGACAGGTGGGTCAAGTTCCTGCACTGGTCTAAGGCTTTTTCTGGTATCTTAGGTAAGAAACTCCTCATAAGAGAAGCAATAATAGGATCTGGCAATCCTCTGCATCCATCAGGCCATTTAGGTTCACTATGTGGATGTTCAGTCATTCTCAGAAAGAATAAGCAGTTATGCCGGCATTGTGCTGATTATAGACCTCAATTAATATTATTGCTGCTGCAGTATTAAGAAATGCCTTGTTGCCACAAAACTACATAAAGAAATAGGAGGAATTGTACACTTCTTTGCAGCATTTGTTTTAATTACAAGAATTCAGAGTCTTCCTTATCAGATTTCAGTGCTGTGTCCATTGGGATAATAATAAATCTTCATGCAGCCTTCAAGATAAATTTGAGCTGAACACAGCTGTTCTAAAATATATTGTCTGATACAAATAATATTGATGGGCAATTTACACTTAAAACAATGAATAAAGCATAGTTCTTATTCTTTCAACATACAAATCACTCAGATGACACTTAAATTTTTGGGGGGGGGCGGAATAGGAGACTAAGTTGGAGTATATAATTACTTTTATTTTTCAGGTAACATTGATGCCTGGTTCATATACTGTATTCAGAGTAAGATTATTACCGAAAGAACTTGAAGGGATCCATGATGGAGCTATACAAATCACAACAGATTATGAGGTACTTCTAAATTGTAAATTATATTATATTATGTAAATTGTATTGATCCTGAAAGTATTATGTATGAAAGTAGAAACTAAACTAAATAAATTTAAAAAGGAAAAAAACATGCACTTCCAGGTAGCTATTTTGATTTGCAACTACTGATCTTTTTTTGCTTGCCAATATATTCATTATTGGTTATAATCCTTGATTACTTATTTTAGAGGTAACCCTTGACTTATGAATGGTCATTTAACCACTGTTCAAAGTTACAATGGCCTCAAAAAGAGTGCTTCACAGCCCCTAAAACATCCCCACCACCACCACTGTTACTTGACTGCATTTTGGGTGCTTGGCAACCAGCTCACATTTACGACTGGTTGCCAAGTTCCCCATGATCATGTGATGAACATTTGCAGTCTTTTCTGCCAGCTTCCAATGGGGAAGCCAGCAAGGAGGGTTACAGATGGAGGGGAGCTGAAATTCTTCAGTAGGCTGCAGGAAAAGAATGTGCATCCTATGTGCAACTTGCATGGAAATGAGATGGAATCCTTTGGCGGACTGCAGGAACATTTGAGAGTGAAAGGGCTGCCTGTGGCGAGGATTTGAGTTCCACTTAACCTTCCAGGAGATCATTTAATGACTGTAACTGGGAGTGCTAGAACTGCAGTTGTTGAGTGAAGCAATTACATGGGCATCTTGCTTAATGACTATGTTGCTCAGCGGCCAACATTTTGGTCCCAGTTGTGGTTGTAAATTGAGAACTGCCTGTATGAACAACTTTTTTGGATGTCAAAACCAGAAGTTTTACTTCTTTTTATAAGTTTGTTTTCTGAAAGTAAATTACATTAATTTGATATTTTTGTAACTTGGTCAAGTACACAGGAAAAGTACTAAATTGCTATAACATAAAAATGACCCAGACCCCCCAAAAAAATAAATGGAAAGCACGGGGCAGTTTGATTTCTTTAAGAAGCACTAGCTTCTTAATCACAAATCTGATACAGGAAGGCATCATGAATTTTTTTTTATTTCTGATTTTCAATTCTGTGGTAATGGATCTTTGAAAATAATGGTGGATATTAATTCAATTTTTTAAGTAAACATAAGCATACATATGTTTTATAAAATAAATTTTCATAGTGCATAAAATATTATCGGTAGAAATGTGTTGATACAAAAATTAATCTAAGATTCAAATTATTACATTTGTATATTGCTTCCTCCCTTTTCTGTAGATCCTAACAATTCCTGTGAAGGCTGTCATTGCTGTAGGCTCCTTGACTTGCTCTCCAAAACACATTCTGCTTCCACCTTCCTTTCCAGTAAGCTTTTATTTGGAATTTTCAAAAGATTCTTCTTGGTTTTTGGGTTTTGTGATGGGTTAGAGGAAAGTTTTGCTAAATAAATGATATGCTGATACTGCAGGAATTCATTGAATGCTTTGCACTATGAGGCAATTAGATATTGGATTGTCTTAATTTTTTAGCAAACTTTGAGTGCTTTCCTAACTTGCTCATTCATAATTATAAAAGGCTGAGTAACTCTAATCTCTAAGACGCTAATATTGTTTCAATTACATTTCTGACTTAATAAGCAACTATTGTTAAAACACTTTTTTTGGCCTTATTTTTGATTCAAGGCAATTTCTTTTTATGTTCTTTAAGAATAAATGCAAGTAATTCCCATGCTACTGCACATTCAAAAATATAAATGCTTATACTCTGCCAGTTTAATTAATTTTTGCATGAGTAGCATTTATAAACTTGAATTTGTGATATGTGTACAATGCCTGTTCAATAGTGCACGTGTGCGCACACACACACACACACACACACACACAAAACTAAACAGAAAGGGAACCTCCCATCATATATATTACAAGTCATTGTTTTTATTCTATTACAGTGGAATTTTTCTTAATGATATTGTCAAAGTTCCGTTGTAGAGTAATTTGTAAAATGGAGAAAAGAGAGAATAAGCTAAATTCAGTTTTATATCAGTATACTTACCTTATTTAACTTCTTGCACATCTCCAAGTCTTTGCTGGAAGATTTCTGAGCTTGAACCCAGAACATGTTTGGAGATATATACAGAAAAGATATATCAATTTGGTCCACAAATAATGGCTTATTTTTTGCATAGAGGCACTCTGAAAGTTCACTCACTTTATACAATATAGCAACAAAGTATATACCTAAACCTAGATGAATATCTTATATAAAACAGACAACAAGTCAGTACTTTGTGACTAAAGCCTCAGTTGTATGCCATTCTTTTTATCCTATTTACTTGTTATCTTTTGGTTTATTGACCAAAAGATAAAAAGAAATACTGTAGTCATATAATTATCATACTGTATATACCTTTTATGACTTTGTGATGAACCTGTGACCTTCTTATTGTTGGTGAGCTGCAACTTCCTACTGTCTCAGTATGCCCAGTTCTGAAGGATTCCTTATTTAAATATCTGAACAAATATTTGGTTTCTGTTTCCACAAGAATTTCCATAAATAATTATGATTTTGCAACCCTAATTTCTTCATGCGTTTTTATGTTCATGAATGTTAGGTTGAGTGCATCACAATAAATCCAGGTAATTAGAATAGCTTAGCTGTAATATTGAAAGATTTTCTGAGTGTTTATCTACTTTTACAGTTCATTATCCTCTGATTGAACAGTTCAATCCTAAACACTTTAATAAATTGGCAGATTTTGAAACACTTGCATGAAAGTATTTCTTAACTTGTGATCATTTAAACTATATAGAAACCATTCAACTGGTGTGGCTTAAAATAGCCTAACATTTCAGTTATAGAGAATGTTCTTATAGTGGTCTTTGAACACTTCAAACAATTTAAATGTTTTGTCTGCTTTAATAAATGTGTCAGAATGTTATCACCATGGGCACAAAAGCATTAAAAGGAAAACGTTTGTTCTTCTAGGGCAAGGCAGTTCATCAAAGTTTGAGTCTTATGAATTCTTTCTCACAGAAGGTAAAAATACAGCAGATCCGATCATTATCAGAAGATGTTCGGTTTTATTACAAGAGAATACGAAGTAACAAGGAAGATCTAGAGCCAGGGAAAAAATCAAAGGTTTGAGCATTTGAATATGATTCATATGAACAGAGTTATCTGTGGAATTGTCATCATTTATCAAGCCTGCTACAGGCATGACGGGAGATGGGGAAAGGGAAGGGGTTTTTTATTTCCTTTTTTTTTCCTTTAGTTTTCTGTCTATATGGGAGTTTTTTGTCTCTTTTTACTGGAATCAGTAAGAAGGAAATTATTGCATTGGTTAAAAGGCTAATGTACTTTGAGTGTATTTATTGGGGATCATGTAGAAACAGGGCTTCTGTAGATCGCAAACCCTCTCACACATCTTTGAAATCCCCTATTCCATATATAAAACCACTAACAGAATTCTGAGATTCTCAGGTATACAAATGGGAAGTATTTCTCAGTTTTACCTTATAGTTTCAAGCAGCTTTCTGCCAGTATCGGGAGTACACTAAAACATGTTATATTTGCTGTCCCAAGATATGTTGTTGTTATTCAGGGTGTTTCCATCTTGCTTATATTTTTCAGATAGCTAATATTTATTTTGATCCTGGTTTACAGTGTGGAAACCACTGTTATGTAGGTTTGCCTTTTCTGAGTAAATGTAAGTAATAATTTCTATAATTAACTATTAAAAGTGCTGTTATTATTGAAGGCATTTTGGATTAAATCATTTATTGGTTGTTGTCGTTTTTCCTAGCTGAATCAAAAGTACAGCACAGTGTATCAATGCAAGAAGATGCATGGGATTCAGATTGGGAGTTGCATGATAATTTATTCAGAGAATGGATTGGAATAAGAGATTATTCAAACAATCAGTGAGTTTATTTTAAAATATAGTTACATTTGAGTTAACTGATTTTTTAAGATAGGTCACTTGCTTGTTAAAATGTTGTAAATGATATGTGTTAAGCAAATAAGAAACATAAAATAAATTATTTTCTAATGAAATTGCAAGAATCAATTTAGAAACTAGAAACTTAAGATAAACCATTCAACAAATATTCTGGAGAATTTATCATAGATTAAACGGTAACAAGTGTTTTTCCTTAGTTATACTAGGTATGCCCATAGAGAAGGTCAGCAAGTCAAGACAGAGATAAGTGAGCAACAATGCTTCAACTTTATAAATGAGTGCTTAATGCAAAAAATAGGTGGGGTTTTGATTGTACATTCACACTTGCTGTCTTGATCTTTTTGACACAGAAATGTGCACATGCACAAAGATTATATTATATACAATTCTGATTATATTAGTCTTTTAAACAGTTCAAAGAATCAGAGTATGTGTTCGTCAGATAGTTGATTTTAGCATCTTGTAAATGCTTCTATTTAGCCATATTGTGGTTCATAAACTCTTTGATTCCATACTGTAGAAGCATGTGCCACTAATAGTGACCTTTACTAATAATGGTTCTGTTCATTAAATGTGTGAGCAATAGCTTAACTCTGTGCCCAGTAGACGTTTTAAACAAATCTTCCAGTTTCCATATTTATTTATTTTCATTTATTTTTCATATTTTTGAACTCCCATATCCCTCAGAGACGGACATATGCCAATTATATATAGAATTATTTCATCATTTTACCATGTAAAATGTTTTATGTGTTTCTCAGTGTTATGTTCCTCCCTCCTTTGTGTCATTATATCTCTATAACTAGAGTTGATAATATATTTTAATGAAATATAATTCTATTTAAAATCAAAATGTAATGCAGAATTGTGAAATTATGGTTTATCTATTATGTGAATTCCATGAACTACTGTTACTTTTTTGTTTGTTTAATATTTTTTTAATGTCTAGGCTGAGTGCTGTATTTGAAGTGGACACAGATCTTCAAAAGGCTGTGACATCCAAAATCACAGCAGAATTGGCCTGGCCCTCTTTACTTGGCTCACAGCACCAATTGGATTTCTCACTTACCAATACAAATGGTTCTTCTGTAAGTCTTGGCATTGTTAATAGAGCAAAGCTTAATATTTTTTTATCCCTTTTATACAATAAATCTGAATATAAATTTGTTCCATTAGGAAGAAGAAATAGTTCTAGAAAATCCTGCGGATGTTCCCGTTTTTGCTCAGCTTCTTCCCATTGCGCTATACTCTAATCCATCAGTCTTTGTAGATAAGCTACTTGACAGGTAAGGGTTGATATTAACAGGGTTGATAAGGAGATTAACTGTATACTCCATTGCCTTGATGTCATTTACATTTTAATTATAAGTTCCTTATGTGTTTTTCTGTCTGATTAATGCATAACCACATTTGAAAAGTGGATCTCCCCAATCATATGATCGAGGTGTCCTTAGTGATGGTCACTGGTTTCAAAATGAGAGGGGTGACCATGGGATCAAAGCCCTGCTTCTGCTTGACATGCATTGTACATGCATAAAAAGGGGTGGATCTTTGATTGTTTAGCTGCACCTGCAACTTTGAAACAAGTTTCTTTAAGCAAAAATATTTCACAGTTTTACTATGGAGTGTAATTAACTTAGAATATTATTCAAATATATCTTTTAATATATCTTTTCAAAGGGATTTCTTCAAATAAATTTTATTTTTCTAAATTCATAAATGTGGCTAATAAAATATGTTTCTTTTAGATTTAATTTAAGTAAAACAGGAGACATCAATTTGAAGACATTAGAATTTCAAGTTTCTAGAAATTGTGTAAGTAACCCTCACCTTGATTTTCTTCAGATGTCAATCTTGGTATAATATAGTAATTAAAAATAAGAACTATATATTTAGAATTCCTGGTTCAAATTGTATTTCCACTATGCACTTAATGAATATCCCAAAGCAGAATGAGCAGCCCTTGGACCATGGACCCATTCCTCTCCCCGCTGTAGTAAGTTGCCCAAAAAAGTTTACTTAAAGTTTACTTCACAAAAATAAGAATAAAACAAAATTTCCATTCTGCTAAATCACTGTATCGATGCCATGTTCTATACATCTCTCAGAAACCAAAGAGATTTTTTTTTTTAAATGTAGTCTGATACCAAAATTAGTCTTGCTGCTGAAAGAAGTCAGTGACAAACCAAAAGTAATATTGAATTCTATCTGAATATGCACATCTACAAATTGTGCTTTGGTCGTTAGGACTCTCATGTATTTACTAAATATATGGATTTGCTTTTTATGTATTGAAACTTAAGATTTCTAATATATGTTGCATTTTATACATTTCTCTAACTTCTGAATTTTATTCTCTTTTCAAAGGGTCAGACATTGCATAGCTCCACAGGATTTATAGAAGGGTTGTCTCGGCAGTCAGTTTTAAATGTAATTTTAAAACCTGGTGAAAGAAAATCTATTAAAATAAAATTCACTCCAATCCTTAATAAAACTGTTTCATCCCTAATAATTATCAGGTACAGTATGCTTTCTGAATATAATTAACACAAATATTACTTCTGAATTTTGACTATACTTTTTACAGGTTGATTATTCAAGATGACTTGCAATTATTTTGTAGCTGTATAAGAAATTAGATGAAATGTTTTGTTACAAGTATTGTCTGTATACCTGAACCAACTTATAGAACTTCTTGTCCTAACAGGGTATATATATTCATGCCATCAAATCAAGTACAATATTCTTTTTCATAAATATTTTGTATTAGAGCCGTGATGGCGAACCTATGGTACGCATGCCACAGGTGGCACACAGAGCCCTCTCTGCGGGCACGCCAGCCGTTGCCCCAGCCCAGCTCCACTGCGCATGCATACGTGCCTCCTGCCGGCCAGCTGGTCTTCGGGACACTGCCGCGCTATTTCTGCCGCCCGTGCCTTCCCCGATCTCCGGAGGTTCCCTGCAGCGCGCCCTACTTTTCTCCTCCATCTCTGCTGCCCATGCCTTCCCCGATCTCCGGAGGTTCCTTCCCCCAGCGCACCCTACCTTTCTACTCCATTTCTGCCACCTGCACCAACCTGGAAGCCAAAACGGGGCGCGGGGGCGCCACGTGAGGCCCCCCCCGCGCCCCGTTTTGGGCCTGGAAAACCACCTGCACCAACCTGGATGCCAAAACGGAGTGCGGGGGCGCATGCGTGGGGGCCCATGGTGCATGCGTGGGGGATGTGCGTGCATGCACGGGGAGCGCATGCATGGGGGGTGCTTGCATTGCATTTGGGGGTTTGGGGCGCTCGGCACCAAAAAGGTTAACCATCACGGCATTAGAGGAAAGATAATTAGGTAAGATTGTATTTTATTTATGTATTGATTATCATGTGGAAAACATTTGCATGAAGAGACACAGCTGCATTTTTATCAGACATTTGACCCAATGATAAGCAATCATGGCTCTTTATTTCTCCAGTTGACACATTTATTTCTTGGATGAGGCTATCAGAACACCATAGAGATGTCAACTAGCCTACAATGGGCTTAAATTTAATTCAGTTAGATTTTGTCCTGTCTAGGGTTAAATTAACTCTTAATTAGTCAGTTGTGTAGTGGGTGAAACTACAGATAGTCATGTGCTTACTAGCACTTCAATGATCGTTCAAAGGTACAACAATGTTGAATGAGGGGTGCTTACAACCAGTCCTCAGAGTTCCAGCCACCACAACAGCCATGTATATAAACAAATAATTCCCTCAACACTGTCAAACTATTTACTAAGTCTGCACTACTATTAATCATCTCATCATTCCCATCAGCCATCTCTTCCCACAAATGACTGTATGACTGTAACTTTGTTGCTTGTATCCTTACAATTTATATTGACTGGTTCTTACTATGATTTGATTGCCTTATTTGTACCTGGACTATCATTAAGTGTTATACCTTATGATTCTTGACGAACTTATCTTTTCTTTTATGTACACTGAGAGCATATGCACCAAGACAAATTCCTTGTGTGTCCAATCACACTTGGCCAATAAAAAATTCTATTCTCTATTCTATTCTATTCTATTCTATTCTATTCTATTCTATTCTATTCTATTCGTGACCTAGAAACCCAGTACCTGGCTTGCAATTATGACATTGCAGTGAGCAGTGGTCACATAATTGCAATTTCCAGTGTTCCTTACCAGCTTCCCACAAAGCAAAGTCAATGGGGAAGCCAGTAGGAAATTCAAAATCGCTCTTGTTCCCTCTGCTTTTTTGCCTGCTGCTTTCTGGAGCATCTGCCCATGGCACTCCCTGTAGCACTCCCTGTGTACCCATCCACACTCCAGTCTGCTTGCCTGTGGCATCCCTGTGGCTCCTGTGAACTCTCCAACCTGCTTGCAGATGTGGGACAGATGGGACTCCCATCTGTTCCTGCTTAATGAACCTAGGTTTATAATAATAGCCAGGACTGCCAGGATTGCCCTCACTAAGCAATGTGATCACGTAATGGTGCACTTTATGACCACATCGCTTAGTGATGGAAATTGTAGGCACAATTGCTATCGTAAACTAATAATTTGGGAGGGACCTTGGAATCCTAGTGGACGATCACTTAAACATGAGCCAGCAGTGTGCAGCAGCAACCAAAAATGCTAATACAGTCCTTGGTTTTATAAACAGAGGCATAGAATCAAAAGCACATGAAGCTTTGTAAATCCTTAGTAAGATTACACCTGGAATATTGCATCCAGTTTTGGTCACCACATTACAAAAAAGATGTTGAGACTTTGGAAAAAGTGCAAAGAAGAGCAACTAAGATGATTAAAGGCCTGGAGACAAAAACATATGAAAAACAGTTGCAGGAATTGGGTATGGCTAGTCTAGAGAAAAGAAGGACTAGGGGTGACATGATAGCAGTATTCCAGTATTTGAGGGGCCGCCACAAAGAAGAGGGGGGTCAACTTATTTTCCAAAGCACTAGAAGGCAAGACAAGAAACAATGGATGGAAACTAATCAAGGAGAGATGCATCCTGGAATTAAGGAGAAACTTCCCTAACAGTGAGAACAATTAACTAGTGGAATAGTTTGCAGTCAGAAGTTGTAGGTACAGTTGCAAGAAAAAGTATGTGAACCCCTTGGGATTACGTGGAGTTTTGCATGAATTGGTCATAAAATGTGCTCTGAACGTCATCTAAGTCACAACAATGGAAAAATACAGTCTGCTTAAAATAATACTACACAAACATTAGATGTTGCCATGGTTTAATTGAACATAACATGTAAACATTCACAGTGCAGGGAGGAAAAAGTATGTGAGCCCCTAGCCTAATGACTTCTCCAAGAGCTAATTGGAGCCAGGAGTGAGCCAACCTTGTGTGGTCAGTGTGATGATATTGGATGTGTTGCTGTCCTGCCCTTTAAAAACACACACCTGGTTTGGGTTTACTGGTTTCAAGAAGCACTGTCTGATGTGAACCATGCCTCGCAGAAAAGAGCTCTCAGAAGACCTACGATCAAGAATTGTTGACTTGCATGAAGCTGGAAAGGGTTACAAAAGTATCTCCAAAAGCCTTGATGTTCATGTGTCCATGGTAAGACAGACTGTCTACAAATGGAGAAAGTTTAGCACTGTTGCTACTCTCCCTAGGC
>QLTV01001997.1:2963901-2993189 GCA_003457575.1 Thermophis baileyi
GGAATGATCTGCAACTACAGGAAACGTGTGGTTGAGGTTGTTGCTGCCAAAGGAGGGTCAACCAGTTATTAAGTCCAAAGGTTCATATACTTTTTCCTCCCTGCACTGTGAATGTTTACATGTTATGTTCAATTAAACCATGGCAACATCTAATGTTTGTGTAGTATTATTTTAAGCAGACTGTGTTTTTCTATTGTTGTGACTTAGATGATGTTCAGAGCACATTTTATGACCAATTCATGCAAAACTCCATGTAATCCCAAGGGGTTCACATACTTTTTCTTGCAACTGTACTTCATCACTGGAGGTTTTTTAGAAGAGACTGGACAGCCACCTGTCTGAAATGGTATAGGGTCTTCTGCTTAAGCAGGCAGTTGGACTAGAAGACCTCCAAGGTCCCTTCCAGCTCTATTCTGATTGAAATTGAAATTGTGGAATAGCTTTAAAATAATTAAACATTGTTATGTGGTTAATTTTATAATGATTCTATTGCGTTTGTTTTATAGAAATAATTTAACAGTAATAGATGTTATAATGGTTAAAGGACAAGGAACAACAGAAAGCATGAAGATTGCAGGAAAAGCACCCGGAGTAGTCAGTTCATTGAGATTCAAAATCACTGAAGCATTACTAAAAGATTGTACAGAAAGTGAGTATTTTAATCACTAGAGTTAAAACAGTCCATTCCATGAAAAAGTGCTCAAGAAAGATAGTCAATAATGTATTACTTTTTTCTCTTTTTTAAAAAAAAGACTAAATGAAACAAGGGCCAATGATGGTTTTATTAAAAATAAAGAAAACAGATATAAACTAATATCTTTTTTCTGAAACAACTTATGGATTATAATATTAAATGTTTTATTCTCTTTGTTACAGAAACAAAGTTAAAGGAGCCAAATTTTACTCTGAAAAGAACATTCAAAGTGGAAAATACAGGACAGCTTCAGCTTAACATAAAATCCATGGAAATCAGTGGATATTTATGTGAAGGATATGGATTTAAAATAGTTAATTGCCAAGAATTTACACTAAGTGCCAATGCATCTAAAGACATTGTCATATTGTAAGTGTCCTTGTGCTAAATACTGGCATCAATTTCAATTCACAGGATAACCCTAAATTATGTGTTCTTTGTATTGTGTATAAACAAACTCTTTACCAGGAATTTACACAAATCCAGAAATGAACTGTTGTATACCAGATGTTCTGCCACACCATTTTAGATTGGCTGCCCTTCAACAGAAACAAAACCTGCAATGTTTCAGCTTGTAACAAAATCCAGGGGATGTAGGGCAAAGCTAGTGCCCATCACTCATTTCTTCCCTCTTCTTTTGCATGGGCTGTCCCCACATCTCCCCAGTTTTTCCTTCTCACTTCCATAAACACCCCTAGCATCCCAACAGACTGGCCTGCCCATCCCTCTGAATTCTACATCATTGTTGCCTTCCCTCAGTCTTTCCCAGGCTTTTCGTTCACAGCTGCTGCCAGTGCACTGGCCTATGTGCCCTTAAACCTTTGCTACTAATGTTCATAAATGTAGTTGCCAAGGAAATTCTTGGGGGGGTTTCCCCAGCCTTCCCTCATCCCTCTAATCCTTTCTGCCCAGATTGAACTCCATTTCAATTCTTATCCAGAACAAAGCAGTTGGTCCATACATGGAACATTTCAGTAATAAAATGCCTTGTACATCCCTACCTTTTATTATATAAAGAAACCTACTGTATGTATAGATGCAGGAGAAAATATAATGTTGGTTAGGACAAGAAAATGTTCCATCCCCTAAATTATCTTCCCAGGAACTTGGAAAAGAATAATGTCTTGTCAGTTTAGCCAGAAAGCACTTAAAAGGCCAAAGGATGTTGATAAAGCTGGGGGGAAATACTAGGAGGCCAGAAAAATGCTCTAGGAAGCAGGAGAAGTATAAGATAAACCCATGAAAACAACTTCCTAGAAAGTAACTACCGTATTTTTCGCCCATAAGACGCACCTAGGTTTAGAGGAGGAAAACAAGAAACAAAATATCAAGCAGAGCCTGAAAGGACCACAGATAAGTGTCCTCTCATGTGCCAGCTCTGCCTATTGACTCCTGCACTGCAGAAAAGAGACAGAAGAGGTGGGCAATGACAAAGACAAAAGAGGCAGGGTTCAGCACTGTAAAAGGACCCCGCCACCGCGGCCCGGCTGCTATTCATCAAAGGCCGGCACCATATCCACCCACTTTGGGGGGGGGAGTGCGTCTTATGGAGCGAAAAATATGGTACTTTCATGAAATCCTGCTTCTATGTGCACCATTGTTCTTAGTTCCAGCCCATTACCTCAAAGATTTCATCCTAATTACCTCACTGACCTTATCACCACTTATCACATGCTGAATCCAATCATATGCATATACTAATTCTTACAACTCTGTATAAAGAAGTGGCATCCTTGCCCCCTTTTTTTTTTAGGTTTGCTGCATCTGCCTCCAATACTAAAGTATTTGTGCTTCAGTGGAATATCATATGGGCCCATACTAAAAGCCCTGATACCTTCCTGTTTTTGTAGGTCATATAACATTTTTAATAACCAGCTACTCCAGAGTCAAATCACATCAAATTTATTACAGCCCTAAGGCCAGATACAAGCAAAATATCTAATTAAAAAAGTATTACATCCTTCTATAAATATGTTTAACAGAAAAATGTATAATAGAATCCAAAAAGAAATATGAACAAAGATACTAAAATAAATCCAAATAAAATAGTATTATAAAAAGTTGCAAACCTAAGTAATGATGTGGCGTATCATACAAATGGTAACAGAAATTTGAGTGATGTGAGAAGTTATTTTCGAGTTCTTGTCTGAAAGAAGTAACATTAAATAGAAATCACACTGATGTGATTTTGATTGGACTATTCCAGAATATATAAAAAGGTTAAATCATGGCAACTGGACCAAAGTTCATTAAACTCAGACGTTTCGTTACTCATTCAAGTAACTTCTTCAGTCAAAATGAAATTTTTTGGTTAGGCATAGAGACAGAGAGCCATTAGAACGTACTAACTCTGCTATACTTACTGCAGAGGGTTTCTCTCCAAAATGAAATGCAATATATAAATGAAGACTCAATCATCCAGGCCAAAAGTATCTAAAAAGATTAAATTATGACAACTGGACCAGTTTATTAAATTGAGACATTTTGTTAATCATCCAAAATGAATAGATGAATAATGAAATGTCTCCGTTTAATAAACTTTGGCCCAGTTGCCATGATTTAACCTTTTTAGATATTTTTGGCCTGGATGGTTGAGTCTTCATTTATAGACTACTCCAGAGTTATTCATGTATCATAATGCCTTACTCTGGGGTATTTCTGGATACTGTACATGACTGAATGTAGTGATCTTGGACTCAATATGCCATCTGAGACCAAGATAGAGAATAACCTATACTTAAATAGCCTAAATATCCAAGAACCTTGTAGATTATAGAATATGAAAGTTCATTAGACATATCCTCACTATTCATTTCCTTTATCTACAGTTGGGGCAGGAACAAATTATAGTGGATGTTCTGTTAAGTTTCTTGTATTTTTCAATAGTTTTGTACGCTCCCATATTATTTTACTTACATATATCTTGCCA
Source organism: Thermophis baileyi (assembly GCA_003457575.1). Taxonomy (NCBI): domain Eukaryota; kingdom Metazoa; phylum Chordata; class Lepidosauria; order Squamata; family Dipsadidae; genus Thermophis; species Thermophis baileyi. Next base: position 2,967,525 of record QLTV01001997.1, read on the forward strand.
TGAACACCCAAAAATGTTTCATAATGAAAAATGGCATGATTGCATAGTGAAAGAAATAAAGCAAAATTCAAGCAGGACCCAAATGTGAAAGGATCTTTTTCTTTTTTAAAATAAAAACATTCACATGCTTCACTTTTTCAGTATTGTTGCATGGTTGTTTTAACAAGAATTGAAGGAAGTTATTACATTGGTTATTGTTGGACCATCAAAAATGACATGACTTTTAGAATGGCTCTAACTTAATTTGAATTTGCAAAGTTGCTTTTTTTGTTATTGTTGTAAATGATATAACCTGGATAAGTAGAAAGTCTTTCTTTATTCCAACAGGTTTACACCAGATTTCACCACTTCCAGAGTCATTCGTGAACTGAAACTAACCACAGCAGGAGGCTCAGAATTTATATTTGTATTAAATGCATCTCTTCCCTATCATATGTTAGCAACTTGTGCAGAAGCTTTGCCAAGACCAAATTGGGAGTTGGCACTGTACATAGTAGTCTCAGGAATAATGAGGTATTAAGCATCTTTTTTTTTTTAGTATTTTGTTTACTGATGGTCTCTACTTGTTAAGAAAATAAGTCTTCATGCAGGTAGTCCCCAGCTTATGCCCACAGTTGGGACCAGAATTTCCATCATAAGTTAATGTGGTAATAAGTCAAATCATCATGTAACCAGACCCAATTTTACAACCATTTTACCTTGGTCATTAAGTGATCACATTGTTGTTAAGTGAATCCAGCTTCCCCAATTGTGTATTTGTTGGAAACTGACTGGGAAAGTCACAAATTGTAATCAAGTGACTGTGGAATGTTGCAACCAGTCGTAAATGGATTACTACTGAAATACTTGCACTGGTTGCCATTTTTTTTTTAAATAAATTGAAGCAGTAAAAATTAAAACAAATCCTGTCTGATTGGTTGAATCAATATTTAAGCTTATTTTGTATATTTTATAGTTTAGTAAATCAAGGAATTTTATAATTAGTATCAGTGCAAACGGACTACCATTGTACCTTTTGATTTTTAAGTATCAAAATAATAAAAGCACAGTTCTCTTGCAGTGTGCTCTTCCTTTTGGTAATTGGAACAGCCTATTTAGAAGCTCAAGGAATTTGGGAACCATTTAGAAGGCGTCTTTCCTTTGAAGCTTCCAATCCTCCTTTTGATATGGGAAGGCCATTCGATCTCAGGAGAATACTTGGAATTTCATCTGATGGAAAGTATGGCTTTACTTAGAAATTGAATGCTTTCAAAGTGACAGTTTCATTAATGTATGTTGCCCTCAGAATGGATTTGTACTGGACTCGCAACCTTTGAGCAGATCTGTGTACATAAAGAATAATTATGGAATTAAAACTCACTGGGCAAATGTGTTGTTTATATAATCTTGCCTAATACCAATTAATATATTATTTTCCCAAAATTGGATGATCAATTTTAAGGAAAAAAATTGTAAAGATTATTTTAATCCTGGATGTATGTCAAATTAGTAAATCCATGGTATACATCTTATATTTTGTAGCAATAGAAGTAGAAAATAAATCAAAATGCAAAAATAAATAATAATGAACAGCTTTATCCTTATCCTAATATACAGATCCTTTGGTATGATTCTATCATGTTCTTGAATATATTGTAAGTGATGCATGAGACCAGCCTTTAGTTATTTGCAGAATTCTAAGGATAATATATGGTTGAAACTCAGTTATACAGAAAATATGTACATGAAGAAAGAATGGCAATGGACTCTTAAAAGGGGGGTTAGCAATGATTACGGAATGGAAACTTATTTATATATTGAGCTTTTAGATCAAAATTAAGCATTAATTCCACATATTTATTCACTGTATTAAAATTAAATTTAATACCTAGTCATTAAAATCTTATGCATTTTAGTAAGTAGGTCGATCCCCATATTCTAAATATTTGCATTGTGAGATTTAAAGGCGGTTATTTTTATTTCAGCTTGAATCCCCTTGGATCAGAGTCAAATCACAGTTCTTCCAGAGGAATCTATGGACCAGGAAATTCCTCATCACGATCCAGTGCAGGCAGTCATAAGCAATGTAACTCATCAGTGAATCTACACAGCAATAGAAATTCAGTTGAAGTTGATAATATGAGATTTAAAAACAGTTCTAATATTGCAAACAGAACTTCTGTGCAGGCAGGTTCTGCACAGTCTATGAACAGAGCAGGTTCTGTCTGCTTGGATTCTAATGCTGCAACTCAGAATCATGCAGCAGGCAGGAAATCTAGAAGTACAAAACAAAATTTGCAATCAAACCAGCAGCATGCATCAGTTTTACTAGAGCAACATTTACCAGAGCTACCAGTGGTATCTCAACAACAAGAGCAGCAGAATGAAAATTCCTCATCACAAATGCAGCAGCCTGCACCTTCACATTCAGAATGTGCTAATAACACAAGGCATAGTTCAGAAGACTCTGATATTGCCACTCTCATGGAAACCATGGATAAAGACTTTGATCACCCAGAATCACCTTCTCCAGAGGTATTTACAGAACAACCACCTTCTCCAGTAGCAAAAAATAAAGGTAATAAATTCCTGATTAACTACTTTTAAGTAGTATATAAAGTTAAAATGGGTTGTTGAAAGAAAATATTTCTAAACAAGACAAGCCTGTATCATACATTTCTTCTTTATGAGCAAGCCAGTATAAGGTTTTACTGATCTGAGTCAGCAATCACCAATATACAAGTAATTCTTGACTTACAACCACAATTGAACCCAAAAATTTATGTTGCTAAGCAAGACATTTATTAAGTGAGTTTTGCCCCATTTTACGACCTTTCTTGCCACACCTATTAAGTGAATCACTGCAGTTGTGAAGTTAGTAAAACAGTTGTTAAGTGAATCTGGCTTCCCCATTGACTTTGCTTCTCAAAAGGTCGCAAAAGATGATCACATGATCCCTGACCATCATAAATATGAACCGGTTGCCAAGCAGCTGAATTTTGATCACATGACCATGGGGATGAAAAATGGTCCTAAGTCACTTTTCTCAGTGCCGTTCTAACTTCAAATGGTTGAAAATCGAGAACTACCTGTATCTCTGAGCTTATCAAGAGATTGGTGATTTGGAGAAGTATTGCTCGATAAGGGAGATGACAGAAGAGGCAATAACTTACAATGCTAGCTGCTTATACTCCTTCCATAATTGGGGGTTGGGTGGAGCAAGAGAACCACTATTGCATATTTTGGAAGCGGGCCAAAATTGTTTTTAGAGATGATGAATTTGGCAGCTGGTCTAACATTTTAATATGTGTGCATGTGTCTCTGTGCAGAAGAATCCTGGGAACCAAAACAAACTTTAGTGTTACGTTTTCAAGCTTTAAAAAATGTGAACATACACAAATGCTTGCTTGTATACACAAACACACACTCCATGATTTTTGGATACACTAAAAGGTCAACACTGTACAAGGTTTTGAAACTATTATTATCCATCAAAATACATTACCCGTAAGTCTTTTTTTGTTTGTCTCAAAGATAGCGGCATTTTTTCCCCAGCCTGAGAAATCTAGTAGAATGGGCTTTCCATTATAATACTTTTTATTTGCATTGCCAGGGGAGAATGTAGGTCTTCTAAAGAGAGAAAACATAGCACACAAGATTCTTTTTCTAAATCAGTCCACTTTCCTCCTTTATATTTGTAACATTGGAAGACAAATGCTTCTGAACCTGGTCTTTATATCTTGGTAGCTCTATAAATTTCATGCAGTTAACAGCTATCCTGCCCTGCCTTAACCCTGTCCTGCATTACTCTTCCCTGCATGTTTGCCTTTAAAAGTTTGGAATGTAGTAAAGGAAACAAGTCATTTATGATTCTAATTGCTCTGCTATTTAGCAGTTGCCTGCAAAGTTGTGGTCTTCTTCAGAGACCAGTGTATTTATCTTAAACTCAGGTTTTATCTTCAATTAAATGCATTCCCCTTCTTAGCTTAAGTGTTGTGAACAAAACTTAACTGGCAAACTCTTGTGGCTAGCACTATGTTGATCTTCTAATTGGATCTTCTTGGGACCTCTCCTCTGGAAATCTGCTCCAGGGACATTGATCCTTCCACCCCAAAATGGGCCCAGAGGTCTTCAATTTATCCTTGATATTTTTTCAGGTCCTAAAACTTCTAAAAACTGACTTGATCTGCCAGCTGCCTTTGTGCCATTTTTCTTTCTAGTTACAATTCTCCTCAGCCCATTTGAACTTCTGTGAAAAATCTCTCTGTGTATTAAAACCTTATTTAATTCACTCCCAGCTACTTTTGCAAACTGAGTGCATTAGCTCCAGAGTTAGCTTAATGTACATATTTGGGAGAGACCTGCTTCATTTTGCCACATATATTCTTTACCTACAAATGGGACTTTCCCACCTTAAGTCCCTCAAATGCAGAAATAGAGCTAATCAGTTCATATGGCTGATAAGTGAACTTTACTTCAGATGCATGACCTACAATCACCCATTTTTATTCTTTGTTCCAGAGGAATTTCAGACTAAAGCATTAGATGCACAACCCTGGAACAGTTATCTAGCAGAAATATCTTGCCTTTACCCTAAAATCCCACTCAAAGTGAAACATCAGGTCATGGAGCTGGAGCTAGTCAGTCATCAAAGTGACTAAGAGATGTTTGGCTACCAGAATATGTGGATTGGTGGGTAAATGACCAGGGAGATTGTGATATGAAACAAAAGTTGGACTTTAAAAGAAGCAGAATAGGAAGAGTATTTGCACCTTTGAACTTTGGTAATTCAAACCAATCCAGAACTCTCACTAAAGGCACAAATGATAAGGCTCAAATTCTTGTACTTTGGACACATTATATAAAGACACAACTCTCTAGAAAAGGTTCTAATGCAGGAGGAGTGGAAGGGAAGGAAAGAAGAGGATGTCCAGCAGCAAGGTGGATGGACTCAGCTAAGGTGGTGATGGGTGTACCGTTGGGACACATGAAAGAACAGGATAGGAATAGATTATCATCGGGGAGAAACTTAAGCTATGTGGTCACTAGGAGTCGAAAACAACATGATGGTATAAAATCAATAAAATACAGTATTTAGCAATAATTTTAACATAAATATTATTTTCATGTTATGGTTGGGATTGCTTGTTGGTAGAATTTTAGAGTAAATTTTTTATTGGTTTTAGTTAAGTTAAAGCAACCTCGAGCTTTTCAGGATACAGTATAGTTAACCTGAAAATTAAAATTTTGGTGAGATTTATTTATTTATAAAATTTATATAGCCACCTATCTTATGTATGTGACTCTGCATGGCACACAAAATTCAAATCAATTGCAATCTATTTTAAAATTTAATGTTAGAACTAACTTCCATGAAATAATTTATATATATAAAGCAGTCCTTGGGTAATAATGGTAATTGAGACTGGAAATTCCATTGCTAAGCAATGCAGTTATAAAGCAGAATATCACATGATCATACTGCTTGGCAATGGCAATTCCAGCAGTCCCCATTGCTGTCATTAAGCAAGAACATCATTGCAACCACTTCACCATTTGCGACTCTTTCTGCTGGTTTTCAATATCCAGAGTGGCAAAGCTAGCAAGAAGCTGCAAGTCCCAGCCAGCTCACAAATAGGCTGGTGGATAGGCAAGTGTCTGCTGCCAGGAAGGGGGAGGGTATGCAGTGGCCAGCATGGTGCTATTGGGGCTGAGTGTGGCTATAACCAAGTGGGAGAGGACTACAGGAGGTGGGATGGCCAGCATGAATGGGACTGGGGGTGGCTGCTGTCAAGGTGGGGGAAACTTGCCAGACTAAGTTGCTGTCTTTCCTGCTGGTTTCCCTATTGACTTTGCTTTTGGGAATCCAGCAGGAAGGATCACAAATGGTGAACACATGACTGTGGAACATTGCAAAGTGCAGACTAATTGCCAAGCACCCAAATCACTATAGCAAGGAAGAGTTATTCCCTCTGGGCCTATTGCTTTTCCGGTCTTTTGTCTGTGAAATAGACCTCACATCTCTTTTTCTAGGATCACCAGAGATGGGGCGCCCAAAGGGATGGAGTCACACATTTGCTGGTTCACTTGCTGAGAGCTGATTTCTCAGTTTTTCAGAGTAGCTTTTCTTTGTTGCCCTGATCTCCTCTATTAATATATTCCTGGCCTAATTGTACAGCATTCTATCTCCTTTCCTGTAGGCTTCCTCTTTGGTACGATGTAGCTGTGAACCAAGATTTATTGTTATTATATATGCATAAACTTTTGATCTGCACATATAACTCCTCATAAAAACTAACGTATGATGTCACAGTATCAGTGATTTCATCCAAATCTGCTGAGGCAGCTTCGAAAATGCTCCAGTCTGTGCAGTCAAGGCAAGCCTGTAGCTTTAACTTTGCCTCATTGATCCAAGACTTCACTGTTTTAACTATCAGTTTTATGGTTTTAAGTCTTTGTCTATAAACATGTATACAAGATGAATCCTACAATGATCAGAATGTCCCACAACAGCTCTTGATAGAGAGCAATAAGCATCTTTTAATGTTGGGTAGCAGTGGTATAAAATATTCTTGCCTCTAGTGAGACAGCTGACACGCTGAGAGTAACTTGGTAGCTCCTGGCTTAGGTTAGCACTGTTAAAATCTCCTAACACAATGAGTGGGGAGTCTGGATATCTCTGTTCAGCCCACAGGATTTGGTCAACTAGGGTTTGCAATGCATTGTTTATGCAAGCTATACCCCAGCCAATATAAATGAGGAGAACTCTCATGGGGCATAAAAGAGTTTGCAGTTAATGAATAGTGTCTCTAGGTCCACATCACAAACTTTCTTTGGTGTAGTGACATTTTTATACCATTCGTTGTTAATATAAAACAGATAGCCTCTCCCTTCTTTTTACCAGATGTTTCTGCAATTCTGTCAGCTCTATAATAGTGAAATGTAATAGAAATTAAACTTAAAGAAAAGATAGAGTAAAATGTGCAAGAAAGAAAAAAGAAAAAGTTATGAATACAATAATGAGAAAAATATGTAAAGTGACTTTCAACATTCATCACAACAAATATAAACAAATTAATGACTCTTCACCCCCTATAAGTTTACAAACAGCTATCTCTTTATCCTATATCCTATCTCTTATCTGTAAGCAAATCCATAAAACATCATCCTTTCTGTCCTGGTGTCAGCAGAAAGTCCATAAAGGATTGCCAGAAATAACAACTTATCTTGTTTTAACCTTGATCAAATAAACTAAGTTTATATTTCTTGTTTATAACAGTCTTAATTTTTAGTTCATTCAAATATTGTCATAGGATTCAATTGCTCTTCATTTCTTCTTTGTCCCATTACATAGAGATCTTCAGGTCTTTAGCAAGCCTCTTTTGTAAATCCAATAAAAATATATATATCCAGGTCCCTTTATTGATTTTTTATTTGTATTTCCCTTTTGATTTTTAAAGCATTAGCCAGTTTCTTTTGTATATCTATCCAGTGAGACATCTTGTTCCAAGTCATTCTTTTGGCTTGTCATTTGTAAATCCAGTTTCAGTACCATCTCTGTCTCATCAGTTAAAACTTGTTCCACATCTTTCATTTCTTCAATAGCATCTTTTGGGCATAGTCTGCCCATAGAGGCAGACATCCTGACTGACATTGTTGATATTGTGGCTACTGATTTATGGCTCCATTCTTCAAAAATCTCTAATATTTTCAATGTCATAATGTTTTGCATCATTTTGTAGGCCCCCATTAATTAACTTAGTTTTGTAGGCTTGTGGAGTTACTGCCTAGAATCTTTAGTTCCCCCTAATATCCAATTTTAAAAATTATAAAATTACTTCTCTCTCTTGTCTTGTAAAAACAAAAATGGTTCTATTTCCCACAAGAAATTGTTCTTTATAATTAATTTCAAAATATTATTTTAAAAGTTAATATTTTTCAAATTTATCTGGAATTTGCATCATTCTAAGATCAAAATTGTATTTAGCTTTTTGTTATTCATTTCAAAATCTTTAAATTTTTTAGCAAATTATTAAAACATTATTTTATACTGGGTTGTACAGTAGGTAGATTCACCTGGTGTTCATTCTGAAGTTCTCTACCAGCTGAGAAGTAGTTAATAAGCAATTTCCAAAAGTGATTAGAAAGTGAAGTTAGCAAACTTAATATCCTTTAAAAGGCTGCAATTGTGAGCATGATGGCTGGTCCCTTCATCTCCAAGCAGTCAGACCGCGTGAGACCACTGTCTTGCAGTCTTCTCACAAGGAGCAGCCTTCTAGAGCACATGTAGGCAACCTTTAATCCTCTCCTTATTGAAATAGCTTCCAAGGGACCAGTCTACTTACCAGTTCTTTTTTCCCCATAGTCGGCAGCTCCACTTTCATAGACACATTTTCAATCCACCATTCATCCCCAGAAAGCCTTCTTTCTTTGGTATTGTTATTTGGACCGATTTCTTGCAATCTGTTGGCCACTATGGCATTATCCAGGCTTCCTGAAATAGTTTGGTTAGACTACTGAGTCTTCCATGGTGCTTACCATATTTTGATAGACTTTCCATCAGTTCTTGTCATCTCCTGACTTAGAAGCAGGCAAATGCTGATCTAGAAAAATTGTTGTTGTTTTTTAAATGCAGTTGACTGCACAAAACTGCTTAGTAGGCAGCATGTTATATAGACTTGGCTTAAAAAGTGTTATCCTCTAAAGAGTATCATAGAAATAATAAACAGTTGTCTTATTCACAAAACAATGTGATAAAGTCCTTCCTAAATAGAAAATCTATAGAAATTGGATTTGAGCAAATTTAAGCCACTATAAACAGCAAATCTCTTTCTAGCCTCCAATCTGCAAAAAGGCAAGATAAAACTATTTCATTTTCTGCATAAAAAATTCCACTGCAATAATTTAATTTGCCAACCACCATGGAAATAATTATGTTCCCATTACAATCATTCTTTTTGCAGCAAAGTGCTGAGTCTCATACTTCATCGTACACATATGTGTAATTGTAAAGATGTAAAAAAACGAGGGCAATTCAAGCCAATCTCTTAAGACCAATGCTTCACATGCAGGCTTGACACTGGAACTTGATTATGTATTAGCAGAGACCCAACAATGAATTACTGATTGAATTTTATCTTTATCCCAGTTAATTCTTGTCAACAAGTTTGACTCGGGGGGGGGGGGGTATAGCCTCACACTTAACCTATTATGGATTCTCAGTGTTTTTTTCCCCATTGATAATACTAGGATCTCAGGACCTTATAAAATTTCAAGAAATATATCCTGGATTGAGATGAACAAAGATGTACAGGAATAGAGTAGAATTTCTTACCTGTATAACAACCTGTGGAATAGGCCTTTTTAATGTACATTTATACAGAATTCTCTCTAACCCTCACAAAAGAGGTTGTTTTCCTAGGCTTAATGCTTTGAGTTCTGGAAGGGAGGTATAGCAACCTTCACTTCCAGAACCAAATCTGTTCCTGCAGGGAGGGCATCACTGAATCATCATCATATGTACTGCTGAGTTATCTAGTGTACGGCATTCTGAATTAATAATATCATTTTTTTAAACCACTTCAACCACCAAACTAAATTATCATGGAAGAGAATACATTTTTTCTATTAGTTATAATTCCTTAGAAATGTAGAAAAATATAGCAAAATACTGCTTTGTCATGACCATTTTAAGAACAATCCAAAGTAGAAATTAGTTTATATCAGAATGTGTCTTCTAGCTATGATTTTCTCTTTTACTATTTTAGTTTGATATCTGTTTGTTTAATGTTGTATAAAGAATGTTGGTCTGTGACGTTTAATAAATTTTGAAACAATATAACTATATCATCCTAGGGAAAGGAAAACAATTTCAGCGAAAATCTAAGCCCCCAAAGAAGCGTGAAGAAAAGGAACACAGGGGAAAGGGTAGGCAACATGAGGATGAATTAAGAGATGCTCTAGCAGATGATGACAGTTCTTCAACCACAACAGAAACTTCAAACCCAGATACAGAAGCCGTTCTGAAAGAGGTACAGAATTTTAATAGGAATAGCTTGGATAGCATTTTAAAAACTAGAATCTTGTCTATTCAATGCCTTCAGTAGATTTTTTTTTTAAATTATCAACATCACTGCAGTTTTTAAGTTTTATATTAATCTGTTTTAGAAATAAACAAGCAGATATATTATTTGATATGGCGGTCCTCTTCCATCTGTTGTTGCTGTATTTTATAGTGTTAAAATATGAGGCAATCTTGTGCTGAACCTTTAGCAAAGTTCCTTATTCACAATTAATTCACAAAACCATCAGTTTGGAAGGAAAAATAGATTTACCACTGCCAGAGTGGGATTAGGGCCAATTGACAATGCAGGCAACAGTAAGTATCCAGAGTTTTAGAGAGATACAAAATGTTCTTTGGACAAACCATCCATAGCTATAAGGCATAGCATTATAGAAAAGTGATTATTTAGTTAAAGATCTGTCCAAGTGGTTTTTAAAGTTTGAAATAGCTTTTAGGAAGAATACTTGGAAAACAGATATAAACAGGTTTCAAATTTCTAAATGCTAATTTTAGAATGAAAAACTAGATTATATGATTAAAAGGCTATTTCTGGAGGGTAGAATTACATTAATCCAACTTCTTAGATAAGAAGAGAATGAAGTCATGTAAGATTAATCCATAATGTTTAATAAATATCTGGTCATTTTTGTGAGACGGCTTGGAGAAAAAAATTGATGTATAATAAAATTATTCTTTCCTTTAAAAAAATATGAAATCAATTAAAATTTTATTTTGTTTGTTATTTAGAAACATTAACCATAGAAAACTGAGGGCAGAAAAAGAGCTACCGTGTTTTCCCGAAAATAAGCCCTACCCCAAAAATAAGCTCTACCCTGGTTTTTTAAAAGCATGTGCCTAATATAAGCCCTACCCCAAAAATAAGCCCCAGTGAAGGGGGGTGGGCATGGTCAGCACAGGAGGTGGCAAGTGCGTGGGCTGACGGTGTCCAACAGCAGCCTCAGCCCGTGCAGTACAGGTGAGTTGATTCCCTGTCCAAGCAGCAGGCAGGGGGAGGCATGCGATCTGGATGCGCCGTGGAAAAGCCAAGAGTCAGTGGGCCGGAGTTGGCGGCCGGCCGTGGGAGGCTTGTCTTTGCGTCTCTCAGCTTGCCTGCGCAGCGCATTGAGATCGCCTGCTTTCTGCTTCGCACTTCTGCCTCTCTGCTACCAGTGCCACCACGTGAAGATGAGCCTCCCGCGGCTACCCCCCCCCCTCCGGCCCACCTACTCTTCGTTTTCCCACAGCCCATGGGGTGTGCCAGATCACCTGCCTTCTCCAGCGCCTCTGCCTCCATTTGCTGCGTGGACAGGGAATCAACTCACCTGCAGGCTGCACAGTCCCAGAGTGCGCCGACCAAGGGACTGGCTGTCTGCAGCTGCTGCTGGATACCATCAATCCCCGCATGCTTGCCGCCTCTTGTGCGCATGCCAGGGCGTGGGGCGCCCAGCCAGGCTGATCACCCTGAAATCATGTTTCCCTGAAAATAAGCCCTAGTGCTTATTTTGGAGCCCAAAAAATATAAGACTGGGTCTTATTTTCGGGGAAACATGGTAGTAGTCCATCAAGTCTTCCCTTTGAGTTTGTTTTTTGTTTCCTTTTTAATTAATTTATTATTTTTAAATATGTTTATATTTTCTTAATTTTTCTTTTATTTTTAATTTTTGGCAGATGATAGACATGTGTTTATCCCAAGCATGTTTAAACTCAATTACTAATGATTGACCCACTATTCCACTGGAAGTTGGTTCCAATCTTCCACTACTCTTTTTGTGAAATAATACTTTCTAACATTACTTTTGAACTTTCCTTCTGTCAGTCTGAGGTTATGCCCCCACCCCTCCCCGTGTTCTTGATTTTTGCTCAGTATTGAAAATACTGCTTTCCAGAACCTTATTCCCAACTTGAATATATTTAAAGTTTTCAATCATGCCATTTCTACTTTCAGGAGCCAGAAAAACAAAAGGGAAAACAGTTAATACCAGAGAAACAGGAAAATGAAATACATGTAAAGCAGAAAAGCAAAAAATTATCAATGAGCAAGAAAGATGCTCCAACAGATTTAAAGCCAAGGTAACTACATACAATCGTAGTATAATCCAAATAGTTTTACATTCTTTACTAAGTATATGGAAAATGATGTGGCCTTTGGTCTCAGTTGTTACATGATTTACAGAAATGAATCAGTGACTGTTGATGTGATGTCTTCTATGCTAAGGAGGCTCTGGAAAATGTGAAACATGGTTCTAATATAAACTGAGAAATGGAGAATTATAATTAATGGAGTATTTTGCCCAACAGAAGTCTTTCTGCAAATAAAATGTAATCAGACATTTTTCTGCTGTTACAACAATTAAATCTAAGAATATCATATTGATGAAGATCAGAGAAGCTGATAATCTGTTCTGCATTTTAGCAATGTAAGATTTTTTTCACCAGTCAGTCTACTACAAAGGCTTCTTTTTTTGTGCTTGTAATTTTGCTTTAGTTCCTTCGAGGCATCGTGTTCATCACTTGAAAGTAAACAGCACAAAAACTTTTCATCAAAGCTATCTGCTCCGCATACATGCACGAATGGACTCAAATCAAGAAACTTCCAGAAAATGAAAGGTATGATTTAACGCTGCTAAAATAAGGATTTTTGAAATAATTTGAAATGGGCTTCAGTTCTTTTTTATTCTTTATTGATCTTACATGTGAGGCTAAAGAAGTTTCTATCTTAGTAATTATAGCTTTTTTTTTAATTATTTATCTGTAGGTACAAGCATGAAAATGATGGATAGCAGGCCATCATCATTAGCAAAGTTTTTCTCTAGTGGCTCTGGTCAAGAATTAGGCAATACCAGCAGTTCAGAAGGAGAAAAAGATTCACCACCACCAGAGTGGGATTCAGTACCAATTCACAAAGAAGGCAGCTGTAAGTATCTGCCAAGTCATTATATGCAAACATTTTGTACCAGAACAGCTTGTTTTAACTGGCCTATGTCCAAATTGAAACATATGTGCTATATTAGATTTGACCTGCATAAAAAGGGCTGTTTTGTTTCTGGTATAAATGAAAATAGGATTCTTCTCAATGGGTTGGATGGATTAAAAATTAGACGAAAAAAAATCCTGAGGGTTTCTTTTAATATCCTGCAGGGGGACCATCAGTGGTGATAGTTGAGGAGAGGGAAGGTGCTGGGAAGTTTGGAGGCTGGCTGGGTCAGCACACAGGCCATGTGGAAGACGAGGAGGTATCTCCCCAGCCTTAACCTCTTCCCCTTGTAAAATCACTATAGAATCCCTCTGGATTTTGTTTCATTCAAAGCACAGAACAACCAAAAGTTTCAGGTTTCATTTCTGCGAGACTCTAACCAATCTATAAAAATTCAGCAAAACTTTCCAAAACACTACATTTTGTTTCAGGCTTGGGGGAAAAAGGATATTTTCCATTTCATACATCTCTACCATGTGTCAGTTCAACTTTATGATGACACAGCTTAATTTTTTTTTCAACAAAACAATAAAGGGAAAGAAGTGCAAAAGTGAAGTGCAAAAAACCTACCTATTCTGAAAGTTACCATATTTTTCGGAGTATAAGACGCACCTTTCCCCCCCCCTAAAAGAGGGTGGAAATGTTGGTGCGTCTTATACACCAAATACAGCCATTTTTGGCCTCCCGAAGCCCCACCCCCACATCCCATTTTTGCAAAAAACGAGGTACGCAGAGGGTTTGGGAGGCCTGCAGAGTGCTTCTGGGGGCTGTGGGAAGGCAAAAACACCTCAGTTTTTGCAAAAAATGGCCCATTTTTTGCAAAAACGGGGGTGTTTTTGCCTTCCCACAGCCCCCAGAGGCACTTTGCAGGCCTCCCAAACCTTCTGCATGCCCCGTTTTTCACCTGTTTTTGCAAAAAACGGGGCGCGCAGAGGGTTTGGGAGGCCTGCAGAGTGCTCCTGGGGGCCGGGGAGGACAAAAACTTTTTTTTCTTACTTACCTCTTCGAAATCTTGGTGCGTCTTATACACCGGTGCGTCTTATAGTCCGAAAAATACGGTGTCTACATACTGCTAAAATTCTCATTGTGCTTATCTGTTTGTATCCTCAAGTTAAACTGCATTATACTGCTACAGTTTTTTGAATCAAGATGCCTAAAATCCACTAACTTAAAGAATGTATAAAAATCTGGAACTCATTACTTCAGCGGAATTGAAATTTCCACAATACTTAGTCTAATTTTATTTGCAAGTTTGTGACCATGCAGTGACATGAATGTGATTTCCAATGCTTCCTGCAAGGAAAGCCAATGGAGAAGGCGGCAGGAAGTTGGAAGTTGTTCCCACTCCCACTGCTTTTCTCTGAAACCATCATCCAAGGAGTCACAGGGTTCTCTAATTTAGCACAAAAGGTTACTTACAGGAGAAATACTATTTTTCAAACCTTGCTGCGTCTCTTTAGTAAATTCTTCTGCAGTGAGAGCTTGACAGAATTTCTGAAGCTCATATATATCAGACTTTCATTCTTTTGTTAGTGGATGAAATAATTGGAATTTCTTTTGTACAGTTCAAGACCAACACCCATTTCAGTTTTTCACGGAATAGGGAAAATTGATAAAATGTTCAAACTTAAAATACCACAACACAATAACTTAGCACTTGATATCTTAATATTCAGACAGATTTTTCTTTAAAATGAATGTAAAAGGGTGTTCACACAGTCCTTTAGTAAGATACATTGAAACTAAGATACACTGAAAGAGTTATTTTTAACCACCACCACCACCACCCCGAACTGTCCTAGGAAAAACTATTATAAAAATAGAGGGGAGGTGGGTGAGAGTTTGAAACTGTTTTTGCAAATTAGATGTACTGAGCTTCATTGGCCCTCCCTAGTTTGTCTTGAATAACATGCAGCTTTAAGTAGCATATAGTATCTGTCTTAAAGGACACTCAGTTTGGTGCTCTACTAAATGTTTTTTAGGAAAATGAATATGAGGGACTTTAACAATTGTGTTCTCATTCCAGCTTCTGACAACCTTTATAAGTTGTCTCTGCAAACAATTAGTGCAGATGCTTTTCTGAAGCAAAGACAGACCTCACCAACATCTGCCTCTCCATCTCCACCACCTGCGTCATTGGCCTATGCCACACGGAATAGTTATAGCAGCATTGTGAACAACTGCAAGTATGTTCAGATAAAAACTAAACACAAGAATTTTGTATCCTTACTGTATCAAATACATTTTAGTGTATGCCTTTTCTTTGTGGCTGAAAGTTCTGAAAACTTGTCTTCTCTTCCAAATGCAATTTATTCAGAGATTCTCTTAAGATAAATGTTTCTATAGAAGATTGAGATATATTTACATTCTTAGCAATCAAGTCAGATTTCTAAATAATTTGACAAGAGTTAATAACAGTTAATTAAAAACAAATATGAAAGGAGTGGGTTTGGATGAGAATACCATATACTAGGAGTGCCAAAACTGCTTTTGTATATGATTTTGCGCCTTACACCCATGTCACTTAGCAACAGAGTTCCCAGTCCCAATTCCTGTCAATAAACAAGGACTGCCTGTACTTGTAATAGTTAGCTTTTATAATCATATTAACAGTTCACATTGTTTTGCTCTCTGCTCAGGATATAAATTGTCACCACAAATTCCAATATTAGTACATTGTAAGGAATAATATATGTCTTTCCACCTTTTGTAGAGACTCGAAAAGCAAACTGCTTAGTGGTGCCAAGCATAAGGTGACAAAGGCAGCTTCTCTTCCTGGCAGGAATGGAAATCCTACTTTTGCTGCTGTAGCTGCTGGTTATGATAAAAGCCCAGGTAACACAGAAACTTGGAAAAGCAATTTTTGTGGTAGCCTGCAATTCCAATATCATCTTATTTGCTAATTAAAACTTCCAGGTGGCAGTGGCCTAGCAAAGTCTTCACCAATTAAAGCTGAGCCTTCTGGCTGTATGAGCATTTCACACACAGCTGTGGACAGCGATGGCTCTGACAGGTAATCTTTTTGAAACAGAAAAAACTCTAAACGTATTAGGATATGTTTCAGAAGCTTACATCTCTGTTTTTCTATGTTTAAAAACTTGCCTTATTTAAATTTTCTGAATCTGAAGGGCAAGCAAATTAGCATAGCATTGCATGTCTGCAGGTTTTTATTAGAACAGTGGTTCAAAAATCCAACATGGTATTGAATGATAATGCCTTTCTGACTTTTATGGGTAAACCAAAAGTGACTTAATTCAGTTATCTAATTATTTTGTAAATTATCTAATTTTTTTTAAGTGCAGTTCTCATGGTATATATCAATAACTCAGAGCAGGAATTTTTCTGTTAGTATTTTCACTAAATATGATTTTGAGTTGCTGAAATTGATAGTCCATATAATGTTTAATTGTATTTTGGGGGTTATCTTACAGAAATGATTTTTCCTAACAGAAATGCCCCTCTTTTCTCTTAGTTCTGGTTTGTGGAGTCCTCTTAGCAATCCTAGCAGCCCAGATTTTACACCTTTGAACTCTTTCTCAGCATTTGGAAACTCTTTTAATTTAACTGGAGGTAAGTGATGTGAGTAGAACGTAACTCAGAAAATAAGTCAGGAAGCTAGAAACCAGGAGACAGTGAGTTCTAGTCCTACATGAAAGCCAGCTGAGTCACTCTCTCAGCCCAACTCACCTAACAGAGTTGTTGTTGTGAGAAAAATAGGAGCAGGAAGGTGTATTAGATATGTTTTCTGCCTTGAATTATTTGTAAAAAATAATAAAGGTGGAATTAAAAAATCCAAAAATCAATTAATATACTTATGCACTGCTTCAGACAGTAATTAATTATTCTGACTAATATTACAGATATTAAATACTGATGTTTTCAAGTTTTGCATTTATATTCTAATGGAAGTATTAAGATTTTCCACTTATATTGCATGAGGGATGGCTATTTCGGCTGGAAGGAGAGAACAGAATATGCAGGTGTTTGCCTTTGTGTGTTCCTGTGTATGAGACAAACTTTAGTTAAGAAATAAGTTTATTGAATAATGATACACAGGTAGTCCTTTAATGACCAAAATTAGGAGTGGCAACTCAATTGTTAAGAAAACAGTCGCTAAGTGAAGCCAGGACTGTCCTTATTGTCTCACTTCAGCTTTCCTTTGCTTTACAGACCTGTGAAGGTCATAATGCAAGTATTGATCACAAAGTTACTTTTTCATCCCTTTCATAACTGTGAACAGTCACTAAATGAGGCAGTCACTAAACAAGGACTACTTGTATACATTTCATAACCAATCTATCTCTTAATAGTACCTTTTATTAGCCTGGCCCTTCCCTTTATTGCAGCATGGCTTCTGAGGTGTATGCGTACACAAATGTGAGACATGTACACATTTTATAGAGAAATTCCAGGATTATCTTTATTTAGATTTGGCATAGATTGGTAAAGTGAGAAGATAAGCATTCATAGTATTTTTCTCTTAAGTTTATAAATAGTTTCTCATTTGTTTTTGTTTTTTTTTTGTTTGGGGGGAATCATTTTAAATCCAGGATAATCTCCCTCTCTGCTAAGGTATTTAGCAAAATTGAAGTAATTAAGACAATTTTTAAAAAACAATAATTTAATAAGTAAAGTATAAGTGGCAGCAAAAGACTGACTTATAAAACAATCATAAAAAAATAAAATTCTGGATGTTTATATTGAATTGCTCTATGGCAGTGTATAAATTATAGCAAAAACATTTTGGTCTTCTCAAACAGTATCTGCAGTACACTTATATAGCTAATATCTGATTAGATTTAGCCTTGACGTGAAGGCTTCTATTTCAGGATGCCAATGTTTTGTTAATTTATTCAAAATCAAGGCCTTATATTTAAAATAGAAGTTACATCTGCCTTACTTGTCTTGCCGTCTCTTAGAAGTTTTCAGCAAACTTGGAGTGTCACAGTCTGTTTATGGTCAGGATGCTCAGCGAAACTGGAATGAGTTTAGCAATGTTCCCTCATCCATCTGGGATTCGTCAGCTACAGATTTTGTACCTTCCTGGCCCACAAGTTCAGGATCCCCAACTCAAACAACTTCAGTAAGTATATGTTTCTTTATTAGATAATAAAGGAATAACGTAACTGGACACTGGAAATCTGGGTCTAAGGTTAATCCACGTAGATGGGTGCAATATGCACACAACTCCTGTTTATCTTTCAATTACAAGCCATGTCATTCATGTCTGATAAAGTGCAAATTGAATGCTCAAAATTAGATTCTTCAAAACTTCATTCTGAATATCAGCAAGTAAGACCTAGTTATAATACTATGCATCCATATAGACTATATCTTTCTTACCTTGCAACTCTACTTCACAACACTTGGATAGTGGAATTGTTTTTCAAGAGAAACCTCAGGTTTCTGCTGTTCTTTACGTACAATACTGGACAAAGTAAAATTGGATTATTTCATTTATGTATACATTTATCTTACACCTTGCCCAATTTGAAGACTTGGATGGGTTATAACGGAGTAAAAAATAAAAAGACAACAATAAACCTTAACCATTGTTCCCCCAAGATAAACACTGCTTGCTGATATTCGTGTTTCATTTTAGTAAAAAGAGTAGTCTAGGTTTCCTCAGGTTACAGAGATTTATTTTCCACTCCACTGAAAAAGGGAAAAACTGGATAAAATACAGATTCAATGGAGTCTGCTCAAGAATTCACCTAAATATTTGAGAGCTTGAATCTGCTTCTATGTAGATTATTGAATATAGATGTAGATATAAGTAATTCTAGTGGGCTTTACACATGTTTATTCAGAGTCAGATGACAGTTTTGAAATTAAATAGCATGGGAAATTCTTGATACACTTCCAGAGAGGCAAGGGTCATTATGAGCAACAGGGGATTGATTGACCTATTCTGAAGTGCTATTTAATTAAGTTTATTGAGCAGGATTAAGGATTGTTGGCTACTGCCAACCCACATTGACCTATATCAGTGGGCAATATCTTGATTATCAGTTTAGTGATACAGAAGTACTCCAGGATATGAACCTGATCTTCGATGTCAGTTCTATGTCCTTTATGGACAGTTGCACAACCAATAGCATATTTGAACTAAAAAGTATCTAGGTACAGTATACCTTGGTTTGATAGAAGGGTTTTTTTAAAAAAAAAACTCCTTCATTTCTATTGTATGCTATAATATTTCTTATGGTAACTAGAGAAGAAATGCAATAACTATTAGCAAAACATGAATTAAGCTGTCAGGCACTCAGTAATGATGTCAGTCCTTTGA
Source organism: Thermophis baileyi (assembly GCA_003457575.1). Lineage (NCBI taxonomy): Eukaryota > Metazoa > Chordata > Lepidosauria > Squamata > Dipsadidae > Thermophis > Thermophis baileyi. Next base: position 2,986,830 of record QLTV01001997.1, read on the forward strand.
GACAGGCCAGTTCAGGAAATAGACTCCATAAGAAATGCTGGAACTCCACTTTACTGATAGACTATAATAACTGGATTTTGAATGCCTGGCACCATTTTCCTTTCCAATTTCTTATAGCAAAGATAGCCAAGGCAAGTTTATTTCTTACACTCTCAGACTTAATTTGTGTTTTTCTAATAGCCTTTACATTTCTTCTCCAAGTCAATTCTGTGGTTCAAACTGTCGAGTAAGCAGATGAGTCCCGCATCTTAACATTCAATATATTGACATCTTTAATCAAAGTCTGAAAAAATAACATGTTTTTAACCTGGTAGTTATGATGATGTGTATGATAAATATATTGTGTTTTTGTTTTTTTTTAAATAATGCAGTCTATCCTTGGCAACCCAAGTGGCCTGTGGTCTACGACTACCACTCCATTCAGCAGTTCCATTTGGTCAAGCAATTTGAACAGTTCCCTTCCTTTCAACACTCCAGCTCACCATTTGCCAGGGATCGACCTTGGGAGTGAAAACACCCCACCCTCCCCTGTTACTGCACCCACAGTAAACAATTCGGAAGAATTGGGACAACCGTATAATCCTTGGCTAATTTGGAGTCCTGCAATTGGGAGAAGAAGCTCGGATCCTTGGCCTAATGTGCACTACCCATCTGAAAATTGAAATTAAGCAAAATAAAGTGACTGTAATTATTCAGATGCGATCATGGTAAATTCTGTAACATGCCTGAAACATAATTCACAAGCCATTTGTTCCTATTCTTTCTCTTTGTTCCTCCCAACAAAAACCATTAAAGTCTAATCATACATTCATCACTTGCTCCTCTTAAAGTCTGTCTCACAATTATGGTAGTGTGAAATTGCTGATCTGATTGGCGAATCTTTATGTGCGGTCATCTACTGCACTAGGACTGTTGTTCTGGCTTTTTACCATCTACTGTTTAAATTTTTAAACACTTGCTAAGTTTAAAAAAAAAATACAGTGATTTTCATCTACCAAGCTAGATTTAATTTTTTCCAGTATTATGCCCCAAACCTAATTTTAAGGAGCATCTCGTGCTAAAAATGCAGAGTATTTTTTTTTAAAAAAACAAAGCTTTGTTAAAAGACTATGAATGTAAAAACATTAGGAGCAAAAATGGCTGAATCTAAGAGCATTCTGTTCAAACTATACATTTTATGTGTCTGTTTGTACATTTGTAAACCTGAATGCATTTTTAAGTTGAACTGAAATGTGCATAGCCAATACTTGTGGATGACACAAGATTCCTTGTGCTTTTTTACCAATACAACTTTGAGTTGTACTTGAAAAATAAATAATGCTTTTTTCATGTTTGTGTTATGTCTTCCTTATGTACCTTTTGAAGTATGTTTAAATTTCAAACATTTGGCACAGTTTTGGTTAAGATTTACGTAATAAATCATAGTTTAATCATAGAACAAGCTTTCCTTTAATCTTGAAGATCTTTTGTAGGCCATTTTAAATAGTTTTGCTGCCTGAGCTGTTGGACCATAGTGAACTCTGATCATTCTAAAAGTTCACAGCGGAGGAAAACGTATAAAAATAACTCTGCCATGTAAACATTCTTTTAAATGGCAGCTACAAGTGAGCTGGCTGGCAGTTTTGTGACAGCTGCTGCAGCTGAGTCACCAAACAGCGTATCATTTCTCATACATCCACCATGGAAGAAAGTCTATTTACCTTGGCTGTGAAACATTCTGCATGGGATACTGATTACATACCAGGAGCAAAATACTTGAACATATTTTCGGGTCTAGGAAAATAAGACTGATATTCTGGAGGGGGGAAATATTGATAGGTTTGGAGGGGTTATGAGTCTTGATTTGTGACAACTGTCTGGACAAGCAAAGTCCTACAGTTTTCTTGGCAAGGTTTTTCAGAAGTAGTTTGTCATTGCCTACTTCTTCCGTCTTAGAGACAGATACTCGCTCAAGGTCATCCAGCTGACTTTGTGTCTAAGGCAGGAGTAGAACTCAGGAGTCTCCCAGTGTCTAGTCTGATGCCTTAATCCCTACACCAAACTGGCTCTTATTTAGAAAGCTAGATTTTGTCTTTCATAGTAATCTGTTACATCGGGGAGATGTTTTTAAACCAGTGTTAATACATATTGTACATTTCCAGTAGTTACTCTAATTGCAAATTTTTTCTCCAACACTGCACAATAGCATTCACTTTAGAGCAGGGAACTTTCAGCCAAGAATACTAATTCACTCCTGGGACTTCATGGACCACAGTGATCAGCATTGATTTGCAGTTGCTTCATTAGACAAAAGGGAATGAAAAGGCTTACACAATCAGTTGTTTGAACAATGATGCTTGAAGATGCATTTTCAACGACTAATTGTTGTCAGTCCCTTTTAAACACCAGCTTCTGCTGAAGACTTGCTTCACAATGTTTCCATTGCCATGAGTCAGCTCTTCTCCAGGAGCTGGATAAGTGCTCCTGAAGAGGAGGAGACTCGGGTCAATCCCATCCCAAAGGCATCATCTAACCTATGGAAGGAGGCCAATTATGAAATTCACCACATTATTTCTGAATACAAAATGAGGGCCAATTATAGGAAAGAAATACCTGATTTTTATTGGAATCTTCTCTTGGAATGGATGACGTAAAATGTGTTATGGCTGCATAGTTTGACTCCTCATGGAGATCTTTGAATCTTAGACTGGAAAAAGTGATCCACCTAGATAATTTTTTTTAAAATATATATATATATCTTTATTGGTTTTTCACCCACCTAGATAATATATTTTCAAGAATTTAAGCAAGGCTTCCACAAAGTACAATGAAAGTTTTTTGGGGGGATAAAACATCTGGTGGGTTGTTTCATGTCATTATGGTAATAAAAGCTTTCTTCTCATCTGCATCTTTTACCCATTGTACAACTGCTGATGAACAAATCACATCATAAGGTCATATTGGCTATATCAGGGGTGGGTTCTAACTTACCTCACTGCCAGTTCGCTTCCTCCCGCGCCGTGTGGCCACGCCTCGGCACACACACGCTTTGCACGCACACTCATGCACAGTGCTGAAAAATCTGGAAAAAAATCCCAAAAAAAAGCCAAAAACAAGATGGCGACGCATGCGCAATGCCGGAAACTCGGCTTCTGCACATGTGCAAAAGAAAAAAAACCCGGAAAAAATTCAAAAAAAAATTCAAAAAAATAATAATAATAAAAAAAAAGATGGCTGTGCCCATGGACCGGCACCGACCGAACTGGATCTGTGATGTCACTGTGACATCACCAGTGGGTCGCTACCGGTTTGGATGAACCGGTCCGAACCGGGAGGAACCCACGTCTGGGCTATATGCAAGATAAAGTGTCTTCACACCAGAGGGATTTACCCTATCACCCAAAAATAATGTTTATATGTAGTTATTCATTCAACCAATTTTTGTTAAACTAGAAAGTCAAGCACCGCTAACACTTGGAGTACTTGCATGGGGGAACCAGTTACCTAGTTTGATAATGAAATGTCTGCAAGCAAACAACCAAGCTCAAAGAGCATCTGGACCCCACAGTTCAACCCTGAGCTACAAATATTCTTTAGATTTTCTTATGTGGGCTGCTTATGGGGAACTTAGGCATCTGCAAGAGAAGGTTAAGCAAAACATACCCCTAAGTGCCTTGTGATACTATCTTCCTTTGTGTTTTAATATGCAACTAAGTTTAATGAATTATCGTAATACAATCACAACTTGGTCCAATTTATGACTGCTAAATCAAAAAAGATTATTGTATGTTATGCTACAATACAGAATATGGCAAATTTTGTATTAATATTGAGACATTTTTATTTTGGTTATACATGACCACAGAACACAATTTCAATTGCATTAAAAAATTTGTTAGTATTTCTATAATATTTGGTAATTTTACTTGGGCAAAATAAATATGTTTTCTTAAGTAAGTAAACACACTGAAAGATGGAGGAAGGAGACCATCAAACAAGGAATAGCATTTAAAGAGGATCTGGCTGAAGGATCCAATTTCCCTTATACTACTTGGATTACCCTAAAAAGGTTGAGAGTTGGAGTGCCTAAGTGTAAAACCAATATGCTGAAGTGGAGTCTCTTAGCAGCTAACAACATGCTGTGTGAATGTGGAAAGATGCAGAGCCCAGCCCATCTGCTGGCATGTCAGCTATTACCAGAAACACGTCCCAATGATGACTTATTTTTTTGGCTAACTACAAAGCCAAGAAGGTGGCTTTATTCCGCCAGTTTAAAGTTTGATCTAGACACAAGAAGAAGGAAAAGAGGAGGAGGAGACATCAAAAATAATAAATGCAAAAGCTACTTTAGATATTGTGTGTTTTTTATTGCATTTACCCAAAATGCAATGGAGGGGAGACTCGGTGTATATTTGTATAGATGAGTGTAATTTGTTTAAACAATTAAAATGGAACTCATGCCAAACCCAACATCTTTTATGATTATCATTATGTGTAGAAGTAACAGTACATTCATTTACTGCAAGGGGAGGACAACATGTTTCTTCTGCCTCTATTTTATTTTATTATTTTATTTTATTATTTTTATGTCTCACACAGCTGCCCATATTATAACAAGAATCCTGGGCAATGCACAAAACAATAAAAACAACAGAATCCCCCAAACCATAAAATAAAATAATCAATAAAATATTTTTTTTTCTGTGATTCCTGAAAGGACTTCCAAGAGTGTCTTTAAAAAGTTGAACTTTCCAACATGCGAGACGCCTGAAAATTCTTGTGTAAGTACTAGAATAGGCTTAAAATCTTTATAAATATCCCATCACCAAAAATGAAGAAAATGAGAAATCCTGGCACCATCATTTTTACCTCATTAGCCTACCCATTGCAACTTTTCATTTCTCCTAACTACTACTGTCTCCTCATTTATAAGGCATTTCTGTCCTTTCCAAAATCTGTTTTAAGTGCCTGAATGGACATGCTGTTTAATATTTCAAACATCTTTTCTGAACTGGCTGAAAACCTACAAGTAGATAACTCTTATTCTTAAAAGCCATACAATTTTTGTAAAGGGAGAATGCAGCCTACCTAAATCTTGTTTGCATATTTTCAGATTCATCCAATCTGTATTTAACTTTCAATGCCCCTGTTATTTTTTTTTTTTAAATAAACATGCTACCTCAGGCACATTTGGACAGAAAGGTAACATTATGAATAAATAATAAGTTGTTCTTATAATTTGGTTGGATATAAAGTGTGCAGCGGTATTTTTCCTTGAAAGGGGTAAGGATGACATTACTGCCTTTGAAATAATTGTTTTAGGAAAGCAAAATATCGATATAAATTTTTTCAGTGTCTTTTTTGTTTTGAAAAGGTGGCTGAAGAACAATGCATATAATAAAACTTCATTTCTAAAGTTTGTACTGAAAATGCTCCCTCAAAACTACTGCCTAATCAGAACTAAGTTGCTTTGGAGCCAATCGCAGGGCCCCCAAGATTAGGGGGCGCTAAAATAGGACCATAGGATTGTTGCTAATAAAAATAGTTAAATAGAAAAGAGAGGAAAGTCTTTTTGAATGTTTAGAATAGTGTAAGAATCCTGCCCTCTTGAGAACTGTAGTTCTTGGTTAGAGGAATAAAAACTGAACAAAGTACAGGTGTCAAATTAGTTCTGAGTTTTTTGGAAGACCCGTTTTATTTGCAATTAAACACCACCAGCGCCACCTTATGGCTATAAAAATGGTTACCTAATATTTTGCTATTCTTATTTTTCTATGAATGGATCCAAACTTAGTTATACTGAGATTAAATTTCATTAGTTCCCTTACTTGACTCTAGCCCAAGATGTTATTATACATTTTAGTTATTTATTTAGTGCAGATTACTTTGCTCTTAATGTATAAATGTTTCCAGGGTTCCTCCCTTTGGGTACATAGTCTAATGCAGGGGTCCCCAACCTTTTGGACCTCAGGGACCACCAAGGTCATAATTTTAAATCCCGCGGACCACCAAATTCATAATTTTAAATCCCACAGACCCTAATTCATAATTTTAAGTCCCGCAGACCACTAATATGAATTTTTTTGAAAAGATAAATACATTTGTAAAATAATGATCAAAGAACTTCCATTTTATTAATATGAAATACACCTATTTAATATAACAAAATTATAAATGCTTATTTAATTATAACAAAATCGTAAATGCTTATTTAATCATAACAAAATCTTTAAAGTTTGTTTAATTGTAACAAAATTATTAAAGTTAGTGTAATTATTACAAAATAATTGAAGCTTATTTGACAGTGGCTTGCTGATGTTGTTGGGAAAGTCAGTCCCAGATTCCAGAGCTGTAGCTGTAGTCCCTTCCCTCCCCTCACCG
>QLTV01001997.1:2999374-3010813 GCA_003457575.1 Thermophis baileyi
CCCTCAGAAACCTTTTGGGTGCTTGTGCTTGGACACACTGACCTTATTAAATCTTCTTCTTGACATCCACTCTCAGATTCGGGCGGCGTGTAGATATCAGTACGACGTTTCTTCTTTTTCTTTCTTTTGGTCATTCTTGCAGTGATTAATCAGCGTTCCTCGGTCGCTAATAAATCTGGCTAACAAACCTGGCCGGCTATCTGAGAATGACGAGCGGGGAAACATTAGAGCAATAAAGAAAACCAGCCGCTGCTACCATGTTGCGGAGAAAAATAATTAGAGGTGACATGATCTTGTTTCCCTGCTCTCAATTCTCAATAATAAGACCGGAGTCCAGGAAAGAATAAAAGTAATATATTTGCATAACAAAAATAAGAACACCTAAGTCTGTGTCTACATGGTGAAGAACAAAGAGAACAAAGGAAGGTGGAGGTGCTGTTTGTTGCGGAGAAAAATAATTAGAGGTGACATGATCTTGTTTCCCTGCTCTCAATTCTCAATAATAAGACCGGAGTCCAGGAAAGAATAAAAGTAATATATTTGCATAACAAAAATAAGAACACCTAAGTCTGTGTCTACATGGTGAAGAACAAAGAGAACAAAGGAAAGATTAACACATGCGCAGTACAGGTATCACATGAGAACCTCATATCAGTATACAGTGTCATTTCAGAATAAGAGTCCTGCTGACAAATTAAAATGAACGTAGTGACATTTTTGGCCTCCATGCATCGCATTTTCGGCCTCCGCATGCCGTTTTTGGCCTCCGCGTGTCGCATTTTTGGCCGGTTCCAGGTATGCCTGCCTGCCACCACCGCCGATCCCCGTTGCCTGGAACTGGCCAAAAATGTGACACGCAGAGGCCAAAAACGGGGCGTGCGGAGGCCGAAAATGCGACACGCAGAGGCTGAAAATGCAATGCGTGGAGGCGGTGATCGGCCCGCAGCTTTGAACGGGTCTAAAACGGGGTGTGCGGAGGCCAAAAACGCGATGCGCAGAGGCTGAAAACGGCCAAAGGGTGGGGGCCAGCAGGTAGGCGGGGCTTCGGCAACATTCGGTGTATAAGACACCCTGCAATTTTCACCCTTAGGGGAGGGAAAGTGCGTCTTATACTCCGCAAAGTATGGTATTAGGTTACTTCACTAAAAATATATTTTGGGGTGATATGTGCTGTGCATCAGATACTAAATGTTGCCATTTGTAATGCAACCTAGGATGGTGTGGTGTACGTTAATGCATCTACAATGTGGAAATAAGAAATAAGAAATCATGATAAGTTGCTTATAGACCAATATATAAATATATTAGGTAAAAACAAAGATTTCTAGGATTTAGTAATATGGAGGGTATACCAAGTGTCTGGTCGCATAGACAATTTGTTGCATGCATTACATTAAATGTTTCAATTATTGCCATTTTCTTCTAAATTTAAATTTAAACACAATAAGATCTTTACTGGATCAAATAATTAATAAAACATATTTTGAATGGGGCCTGATTTTTGCAACACCTTATACATTTGGAGATTGAAGACAAGTTTCCACACCTAAAAAACTAAAAAGTACTATATCTTCCATTTCTGTCAACCTCTTCTTCCCTTTCATATTGTCTTCCCTTAATTACGGTATGTTCCTTCCTTTTCTTTGACCTCTTAATTTCTTTTTCTGACCACTGCTCCCGTCCCTAAAAATCTGTTGCTATTTTTTTTTCCTTATGGAATCCTCCTGATCTTGCTCTTATTCCAATCCTATCAATCCAGTTATAGCAAAAGCAATCACACTGGTTATTTTATTGGCTTGATAATTTAAAGCTGTAAGCATTTCCTTTCTTTTCTGTAAAACAATAGAGGAAGTGGGGGGGAAGATACTATGACGAGGTAATATTCCAAACAAACTTGCAAGTAAAATTTTAAACACAAATTGGGAGTTAAACACAAAAAAGATGTTAAAATATATTTCTCTGTTCTCTTATTTTCCTCTAATGAAAGTCATACATGATGGATAAACAGATAGTATCGTGTTCATTCAGCTATACAAAGTCTAAAACAATTGATAGGTCTATCCCAAAAAGGCTTAATAATCTTTTCCCCCCATTCAATTGTACAGGTAGTCCTCAACGTAGGACCACAACTGAGTCCAACATTTCTGTTGCTAAATGAGGCATTTGTTACGTCAATTTTGCCCCATTTTACAGTTGTTAAGTGAATCACTGCCGTTTTTAAGTTAGTGACATGGTGGTTAAGTGAATCTGACTTCCCCATTGACTTGTCGGAAGATTACAAAAGGTGGTCACATGACCCCGGGACACTGAAACTGTCATAAATATGAGTCAGTTGCCAAGTGTTTGAATTTTGATCACGTGACCATGGGGATATTGCAATGGTTGTGTGAAAAATGGTCATGAGTAACTTTTTTCAGTGCCGTTGTAAGTTTGAACAGTCACTAAATGAAATAATGTAAGTCGAGGACTACCTGTATATAATTTTCAGAGGCTGCTTGGACAAATTCCCTGAAATTTTCTTGTTGAGGTATTCAAAAGTGGTTTGCCATTGTCTCCTTCCTAGGGATGAGAGAAAATGACTAGTCTAAGATCACTCAGATGGCTTCATGCTTAAGGTGGAACAAGAACTCAGTCTCCCAGTTTCTTGCCTGATGCTTTAACTATTACACCGAACTGACTTTTTAAAATTATCTACAAAATGGTAAAAGGGGGATATACAGGTACAGGAAGAATATTTGAATTATGTGTTAATTATTTACTTGACAGGACTGAAGTTTCGCTCTTTGCTTGAGAGGGGTTATTTGCCTGAATAAATAGAGTCCCATGTCTTTCTTACATTTTTAAATTCAGAGTCATTTTCCTTTTAGAAAAAGGTGATTCTTAAATCTTTCCTATAAGAGTAGATATGGTGAATAGGTGCTTGTTCTGAGACCTTTGGTCAGGTGCAAGGAATCAAGAACGACACAATGATTTGCTCAGAGTAGTTTCTTTACTGTTGCTCTCCTTTAGACAGGAATCTTGCCAGACTAAAGCACAATCTGCATAACTATTAGATACACCCTGTGAACAGTTACTCTGGACCTCTTCCTGCATATCAAGAGTTCCAGGCTGATTTGTCTCTTAGTTCCTTGGGAAAGACCTCTTCCTTTTTCCACTAGGCACCACATTCCACCACATTTTCTTGGATATGGTGGGACTGGAAAGGATTTCAGTAAGTGATAGATTTGGCATATTCTGCTAAATAAGCACAAATCATATGTCAGGGTAATGATGATTTAATAGCTGACCAGCTGCTGTAATGCTGTAATGCTGTAATGCTGATGCAATGGTAGTAATGAGTCAGCAGGGTTATTTGACTGGTACCACTTTAAGAGTCTGTATTATAAGAGAGGCCCTGTTGTGGCTTATCCCTCTCTCTGTGTGTGCTTCCATGCTGTAAACTGCTGATTGATTGTTTGACCTTTGCCTAGTAGTGTATGTATATGCTTTGTAGAGATAAACCACTATTTATTATTACAAACCTCTGTGTGATGTATTTGCTCCTGGATTGTCTCAAGTAGTCACACTGTGTGCACTCTGACATCATATTTCATAGTGAAAGAGCAATTATTTCAAACAAAGGAGTTCTTTGAACAACTCGGATCTTTCACCTTTTCCATTAGCATACCTTGATTATCTTGAAAATTATGCCTGAGGTCATAACAACATTCACCATGACATAATAATAGTTCCACAAATATAATTACAGCAAGTCTTTACCTCTTGTTGACTGTTTTCTATGGCTAGTAATAATAATATCACCATAATTATTAGAGCAAACATGCATAAGAAAAGTATTTTTCTAACTGGAAATACATGCTATTATACAGTAATGTTGCCATTGTTTTATTAACAGATATTAGTTCTAAAGTAGAATATGCTTCTCACACCAATGGCATTTATTGAAAATACCAATTAGCTCATTGGAAGCAGAAGACAACTGTAATACAAGCAGTTACATGCCAAGTAGTGTAGTAAAAATGGCATCCAATTATACATATGGAATCATAAGGATCCTGCTCACTGGAACAGTATCCCCCCAAAAGATACGTTCATCTACCAAGTCTTGAGTAGAAGGGACTCTAACTTGCTTTAGAATGTCAGTCCTTTTGTTTGCTAGTCTGACCTCACCACAGGAAGATATCTGTGGCAATATCACAATGGATATGCAGCATCATTTTCTGCATTATCCTTGTTTCTAACTTGTACCAAATGAAATAATTTGAACATATCAAGGTATTCTCTGCTATTTATTATGCGCACTTTTATTTTAAGAAAGCTTTTATAAAGTATAAATTATAATTGAATGTTTTACCCACCCAAACAAACCAAATACCGTATCTCCATTAAAATTGACCATATTAATTATTATTTTTAGAATTATGAAGGGGTTTTTGCCACACATTTTAAAGAAACAAATAACATAAATGGTGCCTGTATCAACATCTAGTAGTGCCACAGAGGAGGGGGAAGACAGACATCATGTTAGAGACATTATTTTATTTATTTAAATTTATAGTGTTTGCTCAAAGGGTCCCTTCATGAATACTTCCTAGGGATGCATAACACTCATCATCCTGAAGAGTTTGTGACTATAGATGACTCAGTGAACAGGATTCAATCAATTGTAGTGCAAAGGAAGAGAAAAAGAAGTTCAATGTATATCTTTCATGCTGGCAAAAATGTTAAAAGATTATTTTATTCTTCAGAACAATTGGAAAAGAATTCAATTAGAACCTTTTGCATGGGCAGCTATTATAGTGTTTCAGGCAAATCTTGGTTTGCCCAGCAGCAGTAACTTAACTTAAATATTTGGAACAGAACCTCATAAGCCCATTTTATTTCAAAGCATCCATCATAAGAGCCTGGAATTTCCCTAAATCACAATTTTTCATTACAAATGCTTTGTGTTCCTTTTTCAGATGGTCAGACCAATCCATTACCATCATTCCTCTAGTTAGAGAGCCACTGAGCTCAACACTTACGCCAATTATTGTGACTTCCGTGACAAAATTTTCATCAATGGCAGCAGCCATAGCATAAGAGTCGCAAGAAACAAAGCCCAAGTGAGGTTTTGCGATTTTTAAAGAATGAGCAAATATTTTCTTCATGAACCTGGCTTTCTCAGTATTCTGATTCACCCATTCATGGTAGAATTCCTAGGAAGGAAAAAACAATGTTGAACATTAAAAACCAGCCAAAGAAAGAATTATCTGGAGAAAAAAAGGGGGGAGGTCAATGGGCAATCAGCCTGGAGGAGTCACATCTACCTTGCTAGAAGCCAAAAGAAGCAGACCCAATAATATTATGTCACTGGAACCAGTAGCCTTGGAATTTCTGTCCCCATTTTGTTTTGGAGACTTTGAGGAAGACCTAAGTCATCCATGTTGCCCTGTAAGCCTCCCAAACAGGAAAAATAAGTTTACTACTATAGAGAGCATAAATCTAATAAAAGATCAAGTGCTAATTTATTAATAAAATGTTTTGCCTTAGGAGAAGTTTGATTAAAAAAAGATACCCTTTGCAGTCAATACAAAATTGTTTCTATAGTGTATGGGTGTATGTACATATGCATTAAACACATTTCATGGGGTCCCATAAGAATAGAAGTATTTTACTGCCTTTTTAAATTTTCAGTGAACCAATCCCAAGCATCATTCTGGTTGGAGTGGATTCTGAAGAACCAGAGCCAGGAAAGAAAAAGCTATTAACTAAGATAAGGCTACTTTAGCATTCGGTAGGGAAACTAGTTCACCCAAACCCCCTAACTGGATCAAACACAGAGATATACAAGCCACCAGCAGATTTTTCAATTACTGTAACTAGCTATGCCTCTGTGTGGGGCTTGATATCTCAGCCCCATCAATTTATACTGTATCTTTCTTGAATTCCCAACCAATACTCCACCACTGAACTGAACATATCCAGTGGATGGATACAGACAATAAATGCAGTATCCAAGCCTGTATTGCAACATTCAAACAGAAGCCAGAATGGCGTAGTCTTTAGGATTTAGGACTGAATTGGGAAGATCTGACTTAAATTTCAGAAGCTCATTGGAAAACTTTAGAACAGTCACTGTCTCTCAGGCTATGATCAGGGGTGGGTTCTAACTTACCTCGCTGCCAGTTCGCTACCTCCCGCGCCATGTGGCCGTGCCGCGTGGAAAAAAAAGCCAAAAACAAGATGGCGACGCATGTGCAGTGCCGGAAACTCGGCTTCTGCACATGCGCAGAAGAAAAAAACCCAGAAAAAAATTCAAAAAAAAATTTCAAAAAAAATAATCAAAAGAAAAGATGGCGGTGCCCACGGACCGGCACCGACAGAACCAGTTCCATGACATCACCGTAACGTCACCAGTGGGTTGCTACCAGTTCAGGTGAACCAGTCCGAACCGGTAGGAACCCACCTCTGGCTATGATGTCTCACAAGGCTGCCGTGAGAGACAGAGAAAATATGTGCATTGCCGTAAATTCTTGGAGAGCAGACAGGAATTTGTGATAGAGAAACTCCTAAAAGCCTTAGTAAAGACTTGGGGAGGAAAAGAAAAAATGAAACAAAGCCCTATTATTCCAAACTAGAGAAGAAGATTGTAATATGCACTGATATCAAAGTTTCTTAATTTCAATGCAGTAGATAAATCATGTGTTCCTAAATAGCCAGTGAAGGTATTGAATGTAGACAGGCACACTATTTTGTAATTGTGCCTGTTTGGGAATCCTTTAAATGTGCATCTCTGCGAGTTTTTGAAAAATGAATCTAGAAAAAGTGGGGATGCTTTTACAACAGGAGATTTCTTTTTCTGGATAAATAATATGCGACAACAAATGTTTTCAATTAATTGTTTTATAATTTTAATTATATTTTTATGGAAGTCAACCAGAGTTGATGAAATTGAACAAAATACAAATAATGTAAGTATTATCTATAGCTATAAAGCATCAACTAGTTTGGTATTCCTAATAAGAAATTCCTAATATTCTCTACATTTTTACCGCAATTTAAAAGCCAGTAGAACAGCTGATCACAATAAAATAATTTTTAATGGGCGAATGTAAGGCTGTGATGAATATTGAAGATATTAGCCTAGAAGTCTTCAATATGTTTCCTTGATGCACTTGAAAGAACAAGTAGTCCTTGACTTACGACCCTCCATTCAGTGGTCATGTGAAAAAAAATGGGCACTGGGCAATCTGCCTGCCCTTAGGACCAACAGCCTATTTCCTCCTTCTCATCCTGCTTTGGGCCTGCTTTCCCACCCTATTGGGTCTCACACCCTCCGCCCCATTCCCCAGCATGGATTGGTCACTTAGCTTTTTTGTAGATTTTTGGGAATCAGCTGCTCCTCTGCACGACCTTCCTACACAGTGGAGGCAGCATGGCACCATTCCAGAAGCGAGTAGAGTGAGCCTATGCAACCTAGTTTAATGAACCTACCTATAAGAGCCGAGGTGGCGCAGTGGTTAGAGTGCAGCACTGCAGGCTACTTCAGCTGACTGCTAGCTGCAGTTCAGCAGTTCAAATCTCACCGGCTCAAGGTTGACTCAGCCTTCCATCCTTCCGAGGTGGGTAAAATGAGGACCCAGATTGTTGGGGGCAATATGCTGACTCCGTGAACCGCTTAGAGAGGGCTGTAAAGCACTGTAAAGTGGTATATAAGTCTAAGTGCTATTGCTATTGCTATCTACACAGAATGAAACCCCATTGAATTCAGTGAAACTAACTCGCAGTATAGACAAAAGAGTAGAGAACTCTCTTACCCAGGGCAGTGAGCAGGCACAGGTGAACTCCCAGGCTGCAATATACATTGGGCAGGTGTACTCTTTTAAGACAATGTAAGCAGCTTCAGGATCAGTTGCAAAATTGAATTCTCCACACACTTTAATATTTCCTCTGGCTAAAGGAAACAAAGACAAAGTTTATTTAGAAGAACCATTTCATTACCGAAGTAGATGAATTGGAATGAATCTATGTATAATCTCATATGTAAACATCATGCTCGTATAAAAACATATTTTATTGACAATGTGAAATTTTATGGCTACTGTAGCTGTAGCTGAGTTGCAAAAATCCAGACAGTCACTTAGTTTAGAAATGTTATCACTTATATAAATTTCGTTGCATATAAAGTGCAATTCATTCATCTAACTATGCATGAATATTCCCTACATTCACTAACATACCTATAACATTTAAGTCACAATCTATAAAATATACCTATAAATATGAACGTGGATACATGTAGCTTTGTTTGCACTGTGTGAGAAAAGCTTTTTGCAAACATATTTTAAAATGGTAAGATGGATTTCCTTTTCAAACATATGGTCTTCTAATGACAATATTTCAAATGAAATTGCAGAATACATCCAGTTTCTGAAGATCTCTTGTGAAGGAGAGTTCACCTCTTCATATGCAGCTTATATCAGAGGCTGACAAGTTGTACAGTCAGGAAGTTCCTCTACATTTTAGCTTGGGAATCTTTCTTTCATAACATATAGACAAACTTAACCACAGTTTCAGTTAGGAAACTGTGACCATCCTAGACCAAGCCAAGTTCAAAAACATCAGGGAATTTCTAGAAGCCTGGCACTTTGACATATTAGCCATCAATAGACACATAGACATAAACAATATCTACACACCGTGCAAAAGAGACAATCAACAATCCAAAAGAGAACAAAAAGACCTAAGCACCTCTCCACCAGCAATCAACACCCAGATGAGCAGAGATTAACTCCAAAATTAACAGCAGAAGCAATTTACCGGTAATTATTTATTTAGCGTATGGCACGTGTTAGCCAGGGATCACCGAAGCGGCTGCCTGCCTCTGTGAAAGGAAATTTTTTGGGCGGTGTTATCTTACCTGTGGGACGCCTGAATGCCAATAGGCAATCGGGGGAGGCTCCTGAATGCCAGTAGGCAATCGGGGGAGGCTCCTTTCCTGTCCCTACGCAGTTTATTCACTCATGGGAATCGAACTGCCAAGCTGCTGACCTCAGCAGAGCGCAAGCTCAGTGTCTTACCACGTGAGCCACCATGGCCCCCCCCATCAGACCAATAATCAAGGAGTAAGCATTACCCCAATCAAGGAACTGCCAAACAAGCTAGCAATAAAAACCCCAACCAAAGAACCTCCACGACCACTCCCACCAACACTGACAGGGCAAGCCACTAGTACTAGCATTGATGATGTGACCTAGTTTGGGTAATGAAATGTCTGCAAGAAAACAACCAAGCTCAGAGAGCACAAAGGACCCTTCATTTCAATCCTGGTAGAAATACACTTGAATTAAAGCAGTCAGACTTTATCTAAGCAGCCAGAATTAAGGTAGTGTGATTAGTTTTTTTCCATAAAAAATGAGCAAATAGGTTAAAATGATTTTTAAGCATGGATCTGCCAAATTAGGCAGATATAAACATGTCAAACAGGTCCTCTTGAATTCACTTACATTCAGTATTTCCTCCCATGATGAACAAATTTTTAAGTTTCTTGGGAAGTGATGGGTCCATTTTCACTGCTAGTGCTATATTCGTCAGTGGACCAAGAGCAACCAGAGATACCTAAAGATAAATTTATTTATTGAATATTATTAAAAACACATAACTGTAAGACTATATTAATTTTTCTGTGGTTGGTTAGGCCTCACTTCTTCAGATCAAACTGTTGTTATAAAGACAATATGTGATCATATTTTTTTTGGTCCAGTTGGAAATAGTATAATAAGTAAATCTTGAACTGAAAGTCAAAAAATATTTGTCTGTACTCATAAGGAATGTACTGTAACTCCATTTGGTACAGCCTAGTTTTGTCCTTGTTCTGATGCCTCTGTTTCTTCTTTCTAGGTTCCTTGTGTTAACAGTAGGGCTACCTTATCTTTCATATCTTTCATATCTGTTAGATAGGCGCGGGAGTAACAGCCAAGACGATGACCCGTTCAGCACTTTATTAACGGCTAGCACTAACTTACAGCAGACTGGCGGCTGGCGGCAGGGAAGCCGCTTTTATGGAGTTCCCCGCAGTCAGCTTGGCCAGTGACAACGCTTCAAATTCCCCGCCACTGATTTAACCCAATCAGCGGCGGGTATGCAAATACTTACTCGATGCGTCGGTACGCAACACCCCTCCCCTCTTAGTTCAGCAATTGTCCAATCCAGTAATAGTGTGGGTGACATAGTCGCGCAAGTAGGTGGGTCGCCGTAAGGTCCTACTGGGCCTGCGCGATTCAGTCTCTCTGGAGTCTTCGCTCGGCGTGGACATGGCTTGTGTTGCTCCGTCCTCGCTCTGTGGAAAAATCTGGAACCGGCCTCCAGGCGTGGCGGCTGAAGATTCGATCTCCCGGTCCTCTGGTCCCGGTCGACTGTATGGTCAGCGGGGCGGAGACCCGCATTTTGAGGAAGTGTCTGTTTGACTCCGCGATGGTGGCTCGGCTTCGGGTTGATGCAACCACGAGTCTCCCACCCTGTGTCTTAGCTGATCGATGTGTCGCTTCCACACTCGGCCATCGTCCAGCTTGACCTTGTATGACTTGGGCCCAGTGACATCTATGACAATCGGTTTACCCACTTGGGGTCCCCGGTATAGTTCTGTGCGAACACTAGGTCGTCTACGGCTAGCGTTCTGGTGGGCTTGCTGGATCCCAAAGGTGCCTCCCGGTTGTACGTTGGTTTTAATCTGTCCAGTTGGGTCCTTAGTCGCCGTCCCATTAGCAGCTCTGCAGGGCTCCGGTTGGTTGCCGCATTTGGTGTTATGTGTTGGGCTAAGAGGAACTGGTCAATCCGTTCCTGCAAGTTCCCAGGCCCCATCCTGGTGAGTGTTTCTTTTGTCATTCTCACCATCCTCTCCGCTTGTCCATTACTGGCTGGACAGAAAGGTGAGATGAGGGCATGCCTGATCCCTAAGTTGGCTAGGAATTCCTCCATCTGTCGGGCTGTCAGCTGAGGTCCGTTGTCCGAGACCAAGACATCTGGTAACCCGTGGGTTGCAAACACCCTCTTTAGCGCCCGGATGGTGGCTTCTGTGGTGGTGGTAGGCATGTTGACCACTTCTAGCCACTTGGAGTATGCATCGACTATTATTAGGAATGTTTGACCTGCCATGGGCCCCGCAAAATCAATATTGATTCTGGACCATGGCGCGCTTGGGATCTCCCATTCTGAAGGGGTCATTCGTGGGGGTGCTGGTCTGGACTCTTGGCAGGGTTGGCACGTTGCTACCCACTCTGCAATATCTTGATCTAAGCGAGGCAACCACAGGTAGCTCCTGGCCCGTGCCTTCATCCTCACTATCCCCGGGTGACCAATGTGCAATGTTTTGATCACCCTTTTCCTGAGGTTCTGGGGGATTATCACTCGCTCTCCCCATAGTAGACAGCCTTTTAGCACCGACAGTTCCATCTGGTT
>QLTV01001997.1:3013325-3033118 GCA_003457575.1 Thermophis baileyi
GGAAACTTCCAAAAACATGCGGAATCTGGACAAATATGTACACCATTCTTCTGTTAGAGGATTGAAGAAGGCTGGTGCTGGAGAGTGCTGTTGTGCCAACCTGTTGTTTGGCCGGTGCAGGTCGGAACTTGCTAAGATGGCCGATGGATGCCACGAGGTGCCTTTGTTTAGTTGTCTTCTCCCACTACCTTCGTCGCCAGTGTTAGATAGGCGTGGGAGTAACAGCCAAGACGATGACCCGTTCAGCACTTTATTAATGGCTAACACTAACTTACAGCAGACTGGCGGCTGGCGGCAGGGAAGCCGCTTTTGAAGCCGCCTTTATGGAGCTACCCGCAGCCAGCTTGGCCAGTGACAATGCTTCAAACTCCGCGCCACTGATTTAACCCAATCAGCGGAGGGTATGCAAATACTCGATGCGTCGGTACGCAACAATATCCATCCAAAGTTTCTGAGCGCCAGGCAGCAAGCAAGTAATACCTGGGCTGCAAATTCTAGACAACCACAAGTTGTGAAAGCAAAGAGTTACAGGAAAAAAATTGTTGTTTGTACTGGCCATGTAGATTTTTGCAGCCCTATTAAAAATGTTGTGCTTGAATTCAGAACCTGGGGAGCATGGAAGATAATGCAAGACCTTATTCTATTCCAAATTTATGATAAAGCCGCGGTCGCACAGTGGTTAGAGTGCAGTACTGCAGGCTACGTCTGCTGATCACCGGCTGCCATCAGTTTGGCAGGTCGAATCTCACCAGGCTCAAGGTTGACTCAGCCTTCCATCCTTCCGAGGTCGGTAAAATGAGGACCCAGATTGTTGGGGGCAATATGCTGACTCTGTAAACCCCTTAGAGAGGGCTGAAAAGCACTGTGAAGCGGTATATAAGTCTAAGTGCTATTGCTATTGCTATAAATATTTATGGTACCTGTACCATCTCACCTGACCTGGCCGCTCATTGATTATTCTTAATATTGCAGTCACAGCATTTTCTTTCTGCAGAAGTTCTGTTCCTGGGGCATTAGGATCAGGAACATCGCCCAATCCATCTTTACCATGGAACTGTGCCCCTGTAACAGGTCCACCAAGTAGAGGACCAGCAGCACCAGGATAAACTGGAATCTAAATATGAAAAGATGCCAATATAATATGAATTTTAAAGAACTATTGATCTCCCTAAAATTAAATAACAATGTCAAATAATTGAATTGCTCTATGAGTCCACTTTTTTAATTTCAAGCATATTTTATCACATTTAAAAACATTTGTCAGGGATTCCATAGAAATAAGATCACCAACCTTATCCAAAAAGAAACCCCCACTAAAATCAAGACAAAGAACAAGAAAACGGAAAAGCCCTCCTCCCATACATAAAAGGAACCACAGACAGAATCAGCAAGATCCTCCACAAACATAACATTAAGACAACATTCTGCACAAACCGAAAAATATCCTCCATCCTAAGAAACCCCAAAGACAAAATTGAATTAGAAAACCAAGGAGTATATGTAATCCCTTGCACCGCCTGCCCCACCACTTACATCGGACAAACCAACAGAAGAATAAGTGCAGGCATTGAAGAACATAAGAATTCAATCAAAAAAGATGAACCAACTTCTTCCCTAGTCCAACATCTCAAAGCCACAGGACACAACATTAACTTTAAAGAAACCAGAACTATTGCCAAAACAGAACACTTTTACACCAGAATAATCAGAGAAGCCATAGAGATAGAAAAACGCCCACATAGCATGAATAAACGAGATGACCCCTCCCGCCTACCAGCCATTTGGAAACCTGCACTTACTGACAAACATGTACATAACACAAAGAATGACACCAGACCGACACTCACGAAAACCACAAAGGATACCACTACAAAACACCCACGCAAAAAACAAGCACAAGCCCATACTGCTGAGTCACGACCACAACCGAGAAGCCAGACTGCAGCTGCATCATTAACCACTCCAACCCCCTCTAATCCATACAGGAAGCAAACTGACCCCCAACCAATTAGAACACAGCCAAGCCCCCAACCAATCCCAACACACCTCCACCCAATCAGAACATAGCCAAGCCCCCACCCTATCAGTTCAAACCCCACTGGCAGTTAAAAGGAAGAAACAGCTGCAATTCTCACATTGCTCCTAGAAGCACGAGGCTGAAGACACAAGCCTGATAATCAGCCTGAAGATGACGAATGAGACTTCGTCGAAAAGTGCTTTGTCTCTCTGGGCTCCTACCCTTCCTCCCCTCTTTTGGACCATCCACTTCTTCTGAAGGGAAAACATCTTCTTTCATTTGTATGCCATATTCTGTTTGCTGGTGACTGCAGAGGTCCAAAACACACATCTCCTCCATTCTCCTTCCATCATCTCCCAGACCTGTCTCAAGTTGTAGCTTTTTTTGTGGGGGGGGGGGGGAAACTCTCCCATGCTGTTGCTTGGGAGGTCAAATGGGAGTGAAAGAAAGCAGCACAAGTGCCTGTATTACTGCTAAGTAATAATTGTGTTCTTCCTCAATCTGGAAAACCCTATATGGCAGGGGTCCCCAAACTTGGCAACTTTAAGACTTGTGGACTTCAACTCCCAGAATTCTCCAGCCAGCTATGCTGGCTGGAGAATTCTGGGAGTTGAAGTCCACAAGTCTTAAAGTTGCCAAGTTTGACGACCTCTGCTACCGTATATGGATTGGTATGAAACCAAGCAAATAAATACATTAAAGTGTCCACTTCAGACCAAAACTATGAACACACATACTGTAGTAATCAATCACAGTGTCAGGGTTCCAAGTAACACCCCCTGACACATAGTGGTAATAGTTCCTACTGCAAACCATGAAGTTGGCTTAACCCCATCCAAGAAATCGTATGTATAGTTAAAACAGCCACATCAATGTTTTTTTTTAAAGGCAAGCAACCACTTTTTGAAAATGAGTGGTGCAGCCACGCTTCTCTTATGTGTAAAGTGAAGCTTACACATAAGCAAATAAGCACCAGTCTCACATGCCAAGATCTGATTTTGTGAATCCCACACACAATGCTATGCCAAATGTGTTGGATTGTTCAGTTGGGGCAATTACCTCAAGCTTATTACAAACTTGCAACACACGGAGCACATTTCTAGATGTATTTTCCAACAGGTTGTTCCCATAAGTGCAAGAAATCCCCAGGACTTCTACACTGGGATTTGCAAGAGCCATCATGATAGCTTGAGCATCATCAACACCACAATCAGCATCAATCAATAGAAGTTTCTTCATGTCAGAAATATCTATGGAAATAAAGAAACATCAATAATTTAAAAAAATAAACTTTGTATCAGCTGTAACCAACGTTGGAAGGGTACTTTGGATAGATAGGAACCAAGTGCTGGATGAACCAGAGCAAGAAAATAACTTCTTTGCAGACTTGCCTATCAATAACTTTCACAAATGATCATGATGAATATTGGGCTTGATCAGCCATATGATGTATATTCAAGTTTTATAAAAAATATATATACTCTATTTGAACATACTGGTGCATAGAGAATGCACCAGTAGACTGTGGTAGACTGAAATAAAGATATACTGGAAATCAGATCAAAATATAACTGATGAAAGTAACAAGAACCAATCCCAAACTCTGACTTGAAGCTGCCCAGGAACAGCTAGACCCCTCCTAAATTGTTTTCTTTATTGTTGAATATCGTTTTTAAACAATATTATGTGATATGATTGATGAAAACCGACCGTAAGAGTACAACAAATTAATGTTTGTATTTATACTTCTCCTTCTATGATCAGGGCCTTAATGAGGCAAAGGGGCTTGTGTGAATAAATGAAATCGTGGGGTTATGTCATCGGTCATGTATATGTCCAGAAGGGTCTCCCAAAGCGAACAGGCCATGATGGATACCCCAGACTAACACTGATCACATCTGCCAATCCGCATTGGACCAGCATGGCGAATTATGGTCTATTCCTTTCACATGCCAATACAACCTCAAAAATGGCCCTCAGTCCCTGGATCTCAGGACCGTATTCATTGGAAACATGCGGAAGAGGCCAACATCCTGCAGTGGATAGACAATGGCTAAAATGATGACAACAATGATGACAATGACAACGACGATGACGATGATGCTGATGATGATTTATACTTATTGGATAGGAAGAAATTACAAGAGAGCAAACAAGTACACTATGGGGAATACACATTGAAAGGAATGCTTTGGTACTACCTATTTGTTTAATGTGCTTCTGGTGAGTTAGGCGACAAAGGGAAGCCTTTTGGGTGAAATTCATTGGGATCATGCCTATTTCAGGTAGCAGTGCAAGTGGGTCAAGGGTACTAATAACTACGTACCAAGGCTACTATGTACCAAGGTACTAATAAGTACCGTACTAATAAGGATACTAAATGTGATTTATGATTGTTTCCACAGTAAGGACCTTTGTAGCATCCCCATGATTATGTGATCAAAATTCAGATGTTTGGCACAACTGGTTCATATTTATGACTGTTGTTGTGTCCCAAGGTCATGTGATGATCTTTTGTGACCTTTTGACAAGCAAAGTCAATGGGGAAGCCAGATTCACTTAATAACTGGTTTACTAACTTACCGGTAATTGCAGTTATTCACTTAACAACTGTGACAAGAATGGTCATAAAATGGGGCAAAACTCACTAAACAAATGTCTCACTTAACAATAGAAATGTTAGGCTCAATTGTGGTCATAAGTGGAGGACTACTTGTAATCAGGTAATTGCAGCCTGAGGCAAAAAAAAAAAGCAGTTTTACCATTGAACAAGGTCTCTCTCCCTCTGCAAGTAAGGAAATTCTGGAGTTATGTAATCACAGACAGGACAGATTTCTGATTCAGGGTTATTTTGACATGCTTTTAGGAGCTTTTCTGGAACATCCCAATTTATGCCCCAAAGTTCTGAAAAGATGGTATGTTCCAGTCTGTTTCTTTCTCTCAATATCTTTTTTATACCATGGCAACCAAAACTGAATGCAATACACCACACTTGGAATACTGCATCCAGTTTTTGAGTTATTGAGACTCTAGAAAGAATGCAGAGAAGAACAAAGATAATTAGGGGGTTGGAGGCTAAAACATATGAAGAATGGTTGCAGGAATTGGATATGTCTAGTTTAATGAAAAGAAGTCTAGGGATGACATGATAGCAGTGTTCCAATATTTGAGAGGCTGCCACAAAGAAAACAGGGTCAACCTATTCTCCAAAGCACCCAAAGGCAGGTGAAGAAGCAATGGATGGAAACTAATCAAGGAGAGAACCAACCTAGAACTAAGGAGAAATTTCCTGACAATTAGAACAATTAATCAGTGGAACGACTTGCCTCCAGAATTTGTGGGTGCTCTAAAACTGCAGGTTTTTAAGATTGGACAATCATTTGCCTAAAATGGTATAGGGTTTTCTGCCTGAGCAGGAGTTTGGACTAGAAGACCTCCAAGGTCCCTTTCAACTCTGTTTTTATGTTATTCTTTTAGCCTCCTTTCCAGCATTTTTTGGCTTTTCTTGTCATGGAGTTACCCTATTTCCCTCTATGAGACATGGGTTTTTAAATCACTTCTCTGGAGTTTCTACTTTGACCCAGGTGAGTCTGGATCTTTCTGTCTTGCCCACATACATGTTCTTAGTCACTGCATGTGTGCTTATGAAGACAATGCCTCTGTGTCTGGGAATTCATTATCAAGATAGCTGGAGTGAGTAAAGAGAGTGAAGGAAAATGGGTGGAATGATTACCTGTTCCCTATAATGCAAGATGGAAAATATTAGCTTATTAAACTTGTAATTTGAAAGGAAACAGTTAATGTCCTTATCAAATTTGATAAGCTAACATTTGAAGTAAGTTTGATGCAGGTACTAAAATCCAAGATGCTTTCTCAATCATTTCCTGCACTGCTCCCCTAACTCAGATAACAGATTAATAGCGTTGGAAGGGGCCTTGTAGGTCATCTAGTCCAATCCCCCGCCCAAGCAGGAAACCCTACACCATCTCTGACAAATGGCAGTCCAATCTCCCCTTAAAAACCTCCAGTGATGAAGCTCCCACAACTTCCGAAGGCAAGCTGTTCCATTGGTTGAACTCCTATCAATTCTCACTTTTTTTGGTCTTCTGTATTTTAAGTTCCAGATATATAATTATTATGTCTGATGGGACAAAAACCAACAGCATGTTTCCAATATTCCCTGGCTTCCCTTTATAGTGAGGATTATTCTGCAGTGGAAGCACCTAACTCAGTGCCCTACATCTTCTTTAGCAGGACAGCTGTCTGCAGGGAGGCCAGGGGGCTCCCTTGAGTGGTTGGTTGGCCACCATAAGAACAGACTATTGAACTAAATAGCCAGGATCCAATCCACCAGGACATAGCTTATAATTTTATGGGAGATATTTGCACTTTATGACAGCTACCTAGGAAAGGTAGCACTTGTGTGAGTTGTATTATTAACTGGTAACAGATGTGCTTCCTCAACTTCTACTTGCTGTGTAGTTTTATTCTTGATATTAGAAGATAAGCAAAATAGAGTTTTAAATGCCGCAGGTCATTTTAGGAAACCTTTTGAACTTGGTCCAGTTTATAAACTTATTATTCAAAGCAGTGAGGAGTCTGAGGGAAAGGAATTAACAAGTTAAACTTGGAGCAGTTGGACTATTTAAGCGTATTTTGCCTAAAATCTAAGACGAGGAATTTGCTTCCTTAAAAAGAAACAAAGATAAAACATTAATACGCCTTTATCATTCACAGCCGCTATTAGGGACAGACGAAACTAGTCTAAAAAGCGGGATAAAAAGGCGCTAATGAAAAACGAGCCAAGTGGACGAGCGAACCTGCCGAAGCGACGACAGCAAAGGCCGAGCTCGAATCTAAGCCTTCCCGCAGGGCGGGGCTGAACAGAGAACGAGCGCCCAGAATCGGTCAATCACAAGCTGCCCAACTGAATTCTTTGGGAGTAAATTCGCGTCGTTGTTATGGCAGCCGCCTTCCGATCGTTGCGCGCCTGGACCCTCGTCGGGACAGTCTGGTAGGGATGCCTTAATCGAGAACTGGAGGCCAGCAAGAAGAGATGCTCGCTGGGCCTCGAGGGGGCTGAGCTACGAGCCCTTGGAAGCTCGACCGGCAGATACGCACGAAGATATTTTTAGCCATGAAAATCCGCCCTGCAGTTGCCTTGCTGCCTGCGGTGTAGCGCTAAGGTGCAATTTCTTCAAGGATAATCGGCTCAGCATCGAACGCCTTAACATCTTCGTTGTGGCTTTGCCAGACCTGGTTTCGGGAAATAACGGACCAAGAACCGCTTCTCCAAGAAGAGGCGCCTGTGGCTGACTTGTTATCGTCAGTGTGGGTTTGTAAAAGAGCCGGCTGAAGGTGGAAGAGCTTTATTGAAACCGGATATGTTACTAACCTTCTGGCACAAAATCAGACCATCCATGCATACATTCAGATGCTTCCAGTAGACCTCAGATTCGAGTGTTATACCATCAGCAGCTCCTGTCCTGCCGGTGTGAGGCTAAAGAGAGAGGTCATGTGCTATGGCACTATGCTATAAAGACTTCCAGTTAGAAATTGCCACATCTCTCTTACATCATCAGTCCGGCAGCACCGTTTCAAACTAAACAAAAAATTATTAAGGGGCAGAAGCTTTCATGAGGTGTAGCTCACTTATCAGATGTCAGGGGTGGATCAATTGGTGTAGAACTTGAAAAGGATGGATATGCAGCTGCATGTTACTTGTGAGACAGATTTGGAGAACTTCCATCAATTAGCAATTGTAATGTATCAAACACCTATTTGTTGGGATCTTCTAAGATAGCTTGAAAACTTTTGAGATGTCACTCACTCTATGATGCTGGCACCATTTTGTCGTAAAAGGACAACTATGAAATCTATAATGAAGTGTCCTGGGAGATTAAAGGGCTCTGCTGTTCTTTGCATTGTGCTGAGAACTGATGTCAAACTTGTGTCTGTTGATTATTTTGCAAAACATTTGACTTTCTCCAAAGTAGAATGCAGAGGAACAATGCTGGCAGATAACAGCATTGGAAGAGGAGCATGAGAAGGGAACTTATTCTAATTTTGTGTGAGAAATTGTGGGGCCCTGTGATGTGGCTGTTAGCTACTTTGCCTCCTTCCCTGTATACATACTATCTGGGTTTTGTTGAAAGGTCTGGTTCTCATGTTGACCTCATTGTTCTTGTCACTTGTGTTAATCTGTCACAAAGTGGATTGTATGCAAATATGGCATTGTGTATGGAAGAATGCCATCCGGGGATTGAGAAAAGGTACCATCCTTATCATGGTTGTAGCTTGGATGGCGAGAGCTGTAGGTGACAACCAGTGAAGTTCTGTTTCTGTAGTCTGCTTCTAAGAATTGATCTGGCTCTTTTGTCTATTGGTTGAGTGGGTAGTTCAGACTCCGGAATGCCTGGCTTAATTCTGTGAGTTAAGCATGTCTGTCACAGAACAAATTCAGTTGTGATGTGGAGTTTGGCAAAAGGTAGGCTTGAAGGGTTTAAAAGAGCTTTTAACACTACAATTGCTAATTGATGAAGTAACAATCTGTTTCACATGTAACATAACCACCCTTTCTTCCCTCAATTGTACTTGTTTTTAAATTTTACTCCAATTTAACTATTCCATGCATCTGATGAAGTAAGCTCATAAAAGTGTATATCTTTCAGTTTGTTAATTAGAAAAGTTGCTATTGGATTCCTTCCGATATTGGCTGCGATAGATTAACCTGGCCCTCTTAGTGTCTAGAAAATGAGACACTCGTTTCAGAATCCAGGAATGCTATACAAGTCTCATCCGCTGATCAACACCCAGAAAGGACAAAGTGGTAAAATTGTATGTCATTGTCTTTGTATGTTAAGCAATTGTATACGTAAATTTTGTAAATAGCTGTTACTGTTTTGACTCTATATTTTATATGCAGATCAGTTCTAATAATTGTAAGTTAATTACAAGTTAAAGAAAACTTCAGGAAGAATGGTCCTTTATATGATAAGTACTAGTTTAATAATGCTTTTCTTACCAATTCTTAGGGTGGTGCTTTTCAGCCTTCCATGCAGTTACATTTTACCAGGCAGGCACGCTATCAAAGAACCTGGATCCCACCATAATATAAATAAAAGCCACTTTTTCTGAAGTCACTCTAACAGTAAAGATTCATCCTAAATAGAGATTTGCTGACGCTTTCATGTCGGGTGCGGATTTTTAAAAAAAAAATGAAATGCCTTCAGGGCCATTTTATCATCCTAATCCTTTTTTCCCATTTCTTGCTCCAAAATAATACAGAGAATACAAATAAACTGAACAGAATAAGGCACAATTATAAAATACTAATGGATCCTTATGATTATGAGCATCTTTAAAAAAAACAAAAAATTGAACAATCAGGCATGATCAAATCACTTGTGAAGAAAGAGCAGTAGAATATTGGCTTTGTGCAGTTGTGTTGTCTGTTTCTCCTGTCCCGAGTTCCACACACTGCAATGGGAATGTCAAGCCAGCCTCCCAATCCAGCAACATCCAAGAAGGCTAAAGGGTAACTTTACAAAGCCAACAATTTCAGGGTGCATTATCATAGAGGCTATGTATGCTGAACTTCAAGTCTCAATAGCTTTAGCCAACAGCTAGTGATAAAAGTGCTGGAGTTTGTGATTTAACAATATACAAGGATGACAGAGTTTCTTTTTGCTACAATCCATATTCTGTGAAAGTTAGGTCAACAGGATTTTTCCCTATGACCCACCATGGCCTTTCTTTGTTCTGTTGAGCTCATTTCACTCTTAGCTAGTCATTATAAACATTACCCATTTCTTTTCATAAATTATTGCAATTACAAATTCTGTTGTACCATTCTGTTTCTGTTGTAAAATTCTGTTTCTTTTTGGAACACTCCCCCCCCCCAAGATTAGATTGACCTTGATTCTGGACTCCAACCCTGCTGGTATTTCATAACACTTTGAACTTTGAACATGGAGGTTGAACTGCTAGTTGGAGTCTATGTAGTTATCAATTTGTGGCAAATTGGCTTTACCTCAATTGCCATTGCATGTAGTTTGATTTTACATTATTTTTGTTTTGATTTTAAATCTTGTTAGCTGCTGAGTCACTGTGTGAGATGGGTGACCGTATAAATCCAATAAGTGAATAATTTGTAGTTTGTCGGTCACCAGGACCAGAGGTTTAGCCTTCTGAGCTTTTGGACTCATACTGGAGCCCTTCTTCATGAAAGCTTGGAAGACTAAACCTCTGGTCCTGGTGACCGACCGAGATTGGATCCTGCAACATTATCCTGGGACATGTATATTTGCCTTCATTCATGAAAAATATTTTTATCCTTACCTGCTCAGCTCTCAAGTTCTCTCAGGCTGAATGCTTGCTACTTTTCAACGTTGTGGAACTTGACCGGATCTTGTTAATATTTACCCAGTGTATTGTTAGAATATTAACAATGTGTTGAATATAAGAAACTGGAAAAGCAGCAATTTAAATCAATATTCCCAAAATTATGTGGGAGATAATGGAATTGAATTTCCCAGCTTTATATTTCACTGAAATGCAATAAAAACCATCACTTATTTCATTCTTTGATAAAGTGACTAAATTAGTAGACCAGTGAAATGCTGTGGACATAGTATACTTAGATTTCAGTAAGGCATTTGACAAAGTAGACCACAACCTACTTCTTGGTAAGCTAAAAAAATGTGGAATAGACAACATCACCACCAGATGGATTTGTAGCTGGCTGACAAACCGTACTCAATGAGTAGTCCTTAATGGTACTACATCCACATGGAGGGAAGTAAGCGGTGGGGTACCACAAGGTTCCATCTTAGGCCCAGTACTCTTCAATATCTTCATAAATTACTTAGATGAGGGAACAGAAGGGGAACTCATCAAATTTGCAGATGACACTAAGCAGGCAGGAATAGCCAACACCCCAGAAGACAAGTTCAGGATCCAAAAAGATCTTGACAAACTTGAACAATGGGCCCTATCCAACAATATGAATTTTAATGTGGAGAAAAGCAAAGTTTTACATTTCGGCAGGAAAAATCATAGGTATAAGTACAGATTAGGCGAGACCTGGCTCAAAAACAGTAACTGTGAGAGGGACCTTGGAATCCTAGTGGATGATCACTTGAATATGAGCCAGCAGTGTGCAGTAGCAGCCAAAAAAGCTAATAGAATCCTGGGTTGTATAAACAGAGGCAAAGAATCAAGATCACATGAAGTATTAGTACCACTTTATAAAGCCCTAGTAAGACCATACCTGGAATACTGCAACCAATTTTGGTCACATTACAAAAAAGATATTGAGATTTTGGAAAAAGTTCAGAGAAGAGCAACTAAGATGATCAAAGGCCTGGAGACTAACACATATGAAGAAAAGCTGCAGGATTTGGGTTTGGCTAGTCTAGAGAAAAGAAGAATTGGGGTGACATGATAGCAGTATTCCAATATTTGAGGGGTTGCCACAAAGAAGAGGGGGTCAAATTATTCTCCAAAGCCCCAAGGGCAGGACAAGAAACAATGGTTGGAAACTAGTCAAAGAGAGAAGCAACCTGGAATTAAGGAGAAACTTCCTAACAGTGAGGACAATTAACCAGTGGAACAGCTTGCCTCCAGAAATCGTGGGCGCTCCATCACTGGATGTTTTTAAGAAGAGACTGGACAGCCACTTGTCTGAAACGGTATAGGTTCTCCTGTTTCAGCAGGGAGCTGGACTAGACGACTTCCAAGGTCCCTTCCAGCTCTATTCTATTCTAAACTGAACTCTAAACATTTTCATGATTCTCATTTTCACAACTAAAACAGACTGTATGAGACTTACATTTTGTCCTAAGTAAGATTAAAGGAATTAACCTCTAAAACGGGTGTCAAACTCGATTTCATTGAGGGCCGCATCAGGGTTGCTTGACCTCGGGGGGCCGGGGTGTGTGTGGCTGGGGTGGGCGTGGTCAGCTCAACATCATTCATGTCGGGGGCACCTTTGGTGGCCTGGGTGGGGTGATCCATTGTCTCCAGCGAAGGAATTTCTCAATGCCTCCTTGCCTTGTGATCAAATGCCACTTTTGCTAGTAGTTTGTTTTACTAGCCCTCTGTGAACGAAAACGGAGCTCGGGACTGGTGTGCATGCCCCCCCCCGGGCTCCGTTTTCAGCTGTGACGTCCTCCTGCAGCCCTCTGCCAGCGAAAATGGAGCGTGCGCCCCCCCCAAGCTCCATTTTTGCCGGCAGATGGCTGCAGGAGGCCATCGCAGCTGAAAACAGACCCCGGGAGGGCTGCGCGCGGCCCTCCCGAGCTGTTTTTGCTGGCAGAGGCACTGCAGGCCAGTCCTTCACTGTTTCCAGAGTGGCCCCGCAGGCCAGATGTAAGCACCCTGTGGGCCAGATCTGGCCCGTGGGCCTTGAGTTTGACACCCTGCTCTAGAATATCAAAGTAGGTGGATATCTTTGCAGAAGGCTTAGTTTTAAAACCTGGACAACCCTAGGGGAAAAAAGCCCTTTCTCCCAATTACTTCGTTGACTATATCATGCTATCCTTGGAAGTGAGCAAATTAATAAAAGTATGGTGATTGAATAATGATTTCTTTGTTAGATTATGAGCTCAAGAAAGGATTATCACTTTGTTCCCTAAACCATTGATAGCTGTACATAAGTAAATAATAAAATATTGTAAGAGGAAGAACAGTTGTGAACATGATTTTTGCCTATGTTTGGCTCTCCTTGAATAACAAGCCATCAAATGATACTATATACGGTATTATAAAGCATGCTGAAAGTCCCTCAAACACAACTTATCACTTTTCATGGGGTTAGGTGGGATAGAATAAGATAGGCGTGAGGATGTTTTCAAATCCACATTTAAAACTCTTGTTATAAAGTTGTCATCTTCCTTTTTTTTTTGTTGTTGTTGTTTTTGAAAGTCAGTAACCCTTAACATGGTGAACTCTTTTCCTCTGTCATCACAACCACCTTAGGAAGTAGATTCGGTTAAGAAAGAATAATTAGCCCAAAGTCACTGAGTGGGTTTCCATGATTGTGGATTGATGAGAATCTGGTTTTGCCCTAGTACAAGTTTGACCATACATCATACGACTCTCCCAGGCTTACAACCAGTTCTTTGTTTCTACAGAGTTTAATTCTTATACTTGAAGTCTGTTTCTATTTCTGTAGTTGAATACTGGAATGTTAGTGATATTTACATCTTTTGAAGATTGCCATTAGCTTTGTGTTAGTCTAATTTTCTGCTATTGGATTAATGATTCATTTAGTGTTTGATTTTATTTTGATTTTATTTTTTATTTTTTATTGGAAACTACCAATTTAGTATAAATAACACAAATAAATCCATCAATTATTTATTTTCATTGTAAAGTACCCAGTGATTTGACCTAAACTGTAAAAAAAAATTGCAGCTCTTCTTGCTTATTGATAAGTGCATAGAAGCACCACTATATTTGGTCATCAGTTTTTTTAGAAAATAAAATATTAAAGACATACACTTTTAGAAAGAAATAAACATTTTCCAAGACCTAGAGAAAGATATTCTGGCATAATCTTTCAGAGACTATACAGCAGGTAGTTTATAAATGTTTATGCCAGAATAAATTTGACTTTTTTTTCCTAAAATAGATCAGAGCTACCACCATGATAATTTATTGGCATGAAAACTTTAGAAAGTACAAACAAATATAGGGCTTAAACCTGTGATCATATTGTTTTTTTAAAAAAATAGTCATCTCAGCATGCTTGTCAGTTCTTTATTTTTTTTTAAATCCCTAAAGACTAGCACATTTACAGCATACATGGACTGGGTGAATTAAGACTATACAAAACAGTAACCATATGTTTATGGTACGCTAATACTGCTCCAAACAAATAAATAAAATAAAATCAATGCAAAAAGTTTTAGGAAATACAACTGTGCTGGGACAAAACTATATTCTATTTTACAACAGCTATACATATTGTATATAAATGAAAAACTCAAAGGCAGCAGTCCTGTGGCTGCTTTTACAGAACATGTATAGAATAAGCTTGGCAGTAACTGTATATCCTTTTAATGTTTCATCTAAGTAAGAATTGTACTCAAAAAGGTTAGCATGAGGTTCATACAATAATAGTCCCTAATAATGGATTTTCTATGGCAACAAAACAAATATTTTAAAAAAGTCTGCTCATGTGATGTTTTCTATATGGATATATGCTTTCTTTAGTTCCCATGTTTTTATTGAGCTATATTTATTATCCTTTAGAGAAATCTATGCAAAAGAAATGAAATCAAAATTTTGCATTTGTTTGTCACATGTGATGCAGCATTTGTACACTGGAGTCCTGTTCTCAGAAAGGGTAGAAGAGAAATAATTGTTCATTCAGAGAATTTGGGAATTGCTTTAAAAAGTAGTACAATGTTAGCTTTTCACAGCTGTAAGTCGGTATAGTACTGTAAATCAGAATGTAAAATAAAGATCTAACCTAACTTAGAATGGGAGTAGCGAAATATCTTCCATGGCATACATTTTGCAGTGCTGACAGGTCTCATTTAAAGTTCTCTTTTCTGAAAAACCTATAGATTCCTAATGCATATGATCTTTATATTTACACCAAGGGAAACATGTTCACACTAATGGAAATAACAGCGGAACAGAATTTACTTTTCCCATTACAAAATTGGGGGGGGGACCCTAATTGCTTCCAGGAGAAGACTAATGAAGGAGAATAATACATTGTGCTGGCAGCAATCACTGTAATTAATCTTAACTACTTTTGCAACAAGTTTTAATGTCAGACAATTTAAGTTAAAACAATCCTTTCAGATCTAATAGTCTTTCTTGCCAAGGCAGTGTTTAAAAGGTGAATTATATTAAGCATTTAAATATAAATACATTTAACACAGAGAAGGGTGGGGAGAGGGTGAACAGAGAAGGAATATTAAACAAACTAGCATAAATCAAAAGGAGTTTCTCTGTCGCATTTGAAGTTTTCCTGAAAATATAAACTTAACCACCAATTTTACAGAACTCCACCATTCAATATATTATACAAACGCTAAAAGCAGTGAAAAAAAAAGTAATAAAATATAATTCATCAGAATCCTGCCCCTGGCTGAAGCATCGTCCTGGGAAGAAGAAAAGGAGGGAGAAGAGGGCCAGGCAGATTCATCCTGGCCCTAGGAAGAGTAGAGAGATGGCATCAGGCCTCCCCACCCCTGCCCCTTGTGCAGCTGCTACCTCTGGAGGAAGAGGAAGGAAGGCCAAAGATGTTCTCAGCTGCAGAGGGATACCTTTAGGTACTTGCAGCAGAGGTGGGTTTCAGCAGGTTCTGACCAGTTCTGGAGAACTGGTAGCGGAAATTTTGAGTAGTTCGGAGAACCAGTAAATATTCTCTGCTTCCTGAGTCCCAGCTGATCGGGAGGAAATGGGGATTTTGCAGTAACCTTCCCCTGCCACGCCCAGCCACGCCCACCAAGCCATGCCACACCCACCAAGCCACGCCCACAGAACCGGTAGTAAAAAAACTGAATCCCACCACTGAATCACCAAGCCACACCCACAGAACCGGTAGTAAAAAAATTTGAAACCCACCACTGACTTGCAGACTGGAAACTGTTCAGCGTTGTTCAGTGCCAGGAGAGCTCAGGAAGGGAATATTCTCTATGCAAGGTCCCGCCCAAGTACAGTTTGGAGGGGAACAACTTTTCATTGGCAGCCCGATTTCTATTTTGTTTTACATTGTTTTGCAGCTAACTTTCTAGATCAAGGGAAGCTTACTTGCAAATCTCAACTCTTGTTGACTTCACTATCTTGCCCTGTTAATCTTAGCTACTACCAGGAATTCCATCAGCAATACATATAACTATTTCTTTGCCTGTTGGGTTTAAGACTTGAAAGCAGTGTTTCCCAAATTTAGTAACTTGAAGATGTGTGGATTTCAACTCCCAGAATTCCCCAGCCAGCATGTTGCCTGGGGAATTCTGGGAACTGAAGTCCGCACATCTCCAAGTTACCAAGTTTGAGAAATAATGCATGATTAATTAATTTACTGCATTCTGAAGGATCCAGACTGTTTAGTACATATAAGAATTAAACCATTAAGCTACTAAAAGGCAATATTAAAACAAATTTCTTGGGACTGAAAAGAACATTCATCATACCTTCAATAAATACAAAGTGCAAAAAAAGGCAGAATAAAGTAAAATATTTGAATGGCAAATGCATACCATACTCTTTCTTGAAAATTGCGCCATTTTCCCCTTTTCATTAAATGGCCAATAATGCTAATGTAAGTAAATCCCTCAAGTATCAGTGGAATTTAAATATGTTGGGGTTAAATTGTTAGAAAGAAAAGTTGGAAGGATTTCGCAACCTGCCTACAGCTTCCAAAATCCATCCAAACACTACTACTGAACCGTAGCATTTCAGCTGATAAACATTCACATCCATAAAAACATATACAGTGACCTATTAATCAAAGTTGTTATATATTAATAGTCATTTCATGAATATGCCACTCTTCTGTAAGTATGAATATGTACTGGTGCCACTATATTTTTCAAGTGGTAGTTCATCTTGCTTTTAAAGTATGAATTTGTTACAGGAATAATGAACAAAGGAATAAGTTATAGTTTAGCAATGCTAGGAGAGTGTTCACGGAAATTTGGGTTCTGTTACAGATCAATTCCTAAGTAAGTAACAACTCTTATTAAACTCAGAAGATCTGACCTGTACATGCTAGTTTACACTACATATCACTGTGGAACCAGCTAACTCGCAAGCAAACAAAGTAGGGTAAAGTGACAGTGATTAAAATTATTATGATGTGGAAGACACAGACGATTCAGCCCAATGAAGTCCTTCAAACTGCAGGTAGAAATCCACTTCTGTTTTGTAAATAGATATAGATACCATACCTTCTGTTTGGATTCATTGTTTAGGGCTAAGTCATGCTTTACTAGATGCAGACAGTATTTTCTTATGAGCAACTATCATTTCTTTGTATTTTAAAAGGATTTTTAGGTGTTGGAATGCAATAGGTTTTTTCCTTAACTGAAATTATCACCTTTCAATCCAGCTTCTAAACCAAGTCAAATAGGGTTATGTGTCAGTTCCTGGCTTCTATATAACTCTTTTATATAATAGTGTTCTAATAAATTTAAATTCCCAACTTTATATTTTAATGCACTGCTCCATTTTTAAAACTGAGCCTTTTCTTCTACTTGTAATACCTGTTGTACTTGTCAAAACTCCTCATTTCCAATTTATTTACTATTTACAGCACTGAGGTTTTAAAAAGTTTTATGAAAGTTTTAAATAAAATCAGTATAAAAATGAGGGAAACAGCTGCCTAATTCATAAAATCCTCCACAGTCCAGGAATTATCTTTCTTATTTAGGCAAAGAGATTAATTAACTAATATATGCAGGCATCTTACACTGGGCAATCATTACATTAGTTTCATGTTATAATTATTCAGCACGTAATTGTTTTCTTTCTATGGAATCCAGTTTAACAAAATTACATGCTCAGTATTTCCTAGTGAAACATACAAAAACATTTTTTCTGACATTGTCATCAAAGTTCATATACTAAAGTTGAGTGTATTCACATATTTTAACGGAACAACTAATTACAAGACACCGTAATCCTATGAGTCAACTTTTCCATAAGTTCCTTCAGGAGGCCTGTAATACTTGGGGAAAGCCTTCAGCTGCAAGGAATTAAATGCATATTTGCGACATCCAACATTCTTCACTGTATTTTCTCTTCGACAGCCCTCACTGGGGAAAAAGACAAGCACAGAAAAGGAAAAAAAAATGACAGCAGTAAAACAAAAACAAAATTACCAGTATTTTAATTAAAATGAAAGGAGTTAGCTATTTCATTTCAGTAAAATATTTGAATTCATAATTAAATAATGGGCCATTGATGATGTACATAAAAAAATGTGCCATATGGACTCTTAACAGCTACACTTGCAAATCTAAGCAACAATGAATTTTTTTTTTTTTTTTTGAGGAAAAGGGGGTATAGAGTAGGCAAGTCTGCCAGCTCCTTCTCTGAATCACAGGTAACATATTGGCAGTATAACATCACTTCTGGAAGATTTTGGCACAGGGGAAGAAATGTTACCGCAGGAGTTTTATCGCAGCATTTTCGATTTTGCTCTGAAATCTATTGCACACTTTCATTCAGCAAGACTGAACTCTATTGCGAAAGCCATTATTATTAGATATACATACATATACATAATTACATAAGTAATTTGAATTCTCAAAATATACTTTCCAAGATTCCTTCTTTGGTTTCTCTAAACAGGAGATGACAAAGGAAAATGAAAGCTACAGAAGCAGAAGACAAAGGTATACAAACATGACTGAGATATTATTTATTGGTAAGTTGACAACTAAGGACAGCAACATTGAACATGCTCTGAGCATTAACTACAACAGTTTTGTTTCCAATATGCACTGGGATGTCAATTTATAATAACTTGGTCCAATTATCAGTACAATGAAAATTCTAGTCAAATAAGATTTTAAAATATTGTATTGATTTCCTGGGTATGTTTTGCTGATATTTATTATACAAATATAAATAAAAGACTTTAATTTGCATTATCTTTTATGGATCACACTTATATTCTTACATTAATAGGTCTAACTGATCTCATTATGTTTTAAATGTATGGGTTAAATAGTTGATTATTTGGTGTAGTTATTGTATGTAGTGACAACTATTTATATATTTGGTTTCAGCATCATTTCTACCACCGGGCATGTTTTAAACAAAACTCTCCAGACTTATGAGAGGAAATGCATGAAATAAAGATTCATGCATTTCTTGATTTAATAACTTGTGATGTGTTTGCATGTATATATACATACGTACACACCCCTATACATAAAGTCACATACAATTTTAAGTTTAAAGCACTCTAGTATATTTAATGCCACAATATAAGGCAGGACAGCTGAGTTTTTCAAACCAGCCCCCCAAATGTATTCCCCCATTTATTGAAATAATTTGTGCACCTCAGTAAGAACTACATTCCCTACATAGAAAATTCTTACTTGGATGTTTTCCTTGGTGAGCTGGCTATTTGTCAACCCAGCCTCAAACCCAAGATTGCATTTATGTACTGAACTCTATTGTCTTGGGAAAATGGGTGTGATTGAGAACTTAAGGGCTACTTATTTTCATTTGCGAGGCCACACAGATGTATGCAGTGGTCAAAGCCTACATTTGGAATAAGTGATCTTGTTGGATAAGCAAAGGAAATGGTGGTATGGAAAAGATTATGATGTGAATATGCCATAGAGCATGCTTAGATTTGGCATAAAATGATCAATATATTGCTAATAAATTTGTCAAAGGACTTGTTAGTTACTAAGATGTAACTACTGTGGTTTAATTTAAAAAATAAAATAAAATAAAATTATGGTTCAATTTACAAATTGAACATTATTGTGTGACATCTATAGGAAGTGTCTCATACTTTCATTATCTACTCTGCTGCTGGCAAGTGAAATAAACATGCAGTATAATTGAGCCCTATACCATTCACTGCAACAGAATCATATACCTACCAGGAAAGCAGCTACTGTGCTACTCTGTCAAGATCCAAATCAATCCAATCAAGAACACAACTACGTCTTATCTTTGCAATACAATTGATGTGATGCAACAGATCAGATAAACAGGATGTAGCACAACCAAATATTAAAGAATTTTATTTATAAGCCTTGGAGCTGTGTTTTAAATACCCAATAGTTAC
>QLTV01001997.1:3033274-3043772 GCA_003457575.1 Thermophis baileyi
TACCTATTTATCTATCTATCTATTTATCTATCTATCTATCTATCTATCTATCTATCTCTCTATCTATCTATCTCTAGATGTTTCTAAAACATACACCGATGTTATTTATAAATGCTATCGGGATGGGAATATATACATCTTTGTTTTGGGTGAATAAATATTATAATGATAGAAATTAGATAATTCTATTACAAATTGAATGATTAGGATTCAGGATATCGCTAAAATGCATTTGCATCTTTCACATACCTTAAGATTTAAAGTTTAACATTAACCCAAAAGAGCTATTAGTGCATTTTATGGCAATATTTAATGTAAATATTAATTAACATGTGATAGCATTGTATCACACAGATTATAAAAATACTTTTCCAATGATTTGAATGGAATTAGATGATTTTTAAGCTTACTCTTTCCATATATTCTTTGTTTTTTTGATGCAGTAAGAAAGTAAATATATAAATATACTGACTCTATATATTATGTGCAGCATACCGCTTTCAAGTTCATTTTAAAGGGCATAATGTGTTGCAACAGATTTATGAGAAAACTAACTCCACAGTTTTAAGTATTGATGATTGTAACACT
Source organism: Thermophis baileyi (assembly GCA_003457575.1). Lineage (NCBI taxonomy): Eukaryota > Metazoa > Chordata > Lepidosauria > Squamata > Dipsadidae > Thermophis > Thermophis baileyi. The sequence goes on from QLTV01001997.1 coordinate 3,033,863, forward strand.
GTAGAAGTGATGCTTGTAAATCAAAGTAGAAAGATGCCTTAAACAGATGTGTAGATAAATATGTTACAAAGCCCTCTCTTTTTTCCCCTTACCACTTAAATATGAAAAGCAAGACTGACACTTTTTTAGGATATACAAAAACATTATAAATTTTTTTAGACATAGTTTCTTTCTCTGGATAACAAGAAACATGTGAAACAAAGCTGTATGTAGTTATAAAGAAATGGAGGGGAGGTGGATTTGAATGCCTAAAATAGATGATACAGAAACTAATCTTCAGGTTGATTAAATCACTGAGGTAACAGGCAGCTGTTGGACTTACATTACAAGCACTGGAAGCTCAATGACAGTTTAAGCACTCAATACAATTCCTTTTCATAAAAGAATCAGATGTGTATTTTACAAGTTTAGTACAATAGAAACAAAATTGTAAGGCATACTAATCATTATTCTTGGCAACAATGCTATGAGACGTTTTTTTGACAAATCGGTACCAGGTGGCAATATATATTCTGGCACTTTACTGGATTTTTGCTTGGTTTGTTTTACTTCATTTGCAACGTAATTTAGCCACCAAGTATGCAATGCTCAGAAACAGCCACACAATCAGTAAATTGGGGCTTAGAGCTAATAAAGGAATAGAGTAAAGAAGACTGGGATCTAGCCTGAAATCCCGGAGGGGCACCAGGCCACACAAGTTCTTCTGGATGACTACCTCCCGTGTTCCAATACTGTGAAAAGGAAGAGATTTGGGGAGAAAAGAAAAGAAACAGGAAAAAAAAACAACAACCCACAGACATGCAATGTATGTATCAAAAGATAAAAAGAGAATCAAGATGGCAAAATAAAAGAGGAAAAAAATGGTTCAGGAAGAGGAAAGAAAATAAACTTTGAAAAATTCACAACAGAAAGTAGAATGTATGAGGATAAAGAATAAGGAAATATGCCAATTTTTCAAAATAATAATAAAAGGCGCAATTACAGAATAAAGGAGAGAGAAAGAGAATAAAAAAGAGAAAATAAGAAAGAATACTGTAGTCTACTGAAAATAAATACATGTATGTCAAACTAGAATGGTTTTCCATGTTCATTTTTCTCATTTGGCTAAGCGATGTTCCATGCGGCTGTGCCATGCTTTCCACATGCTGCAAAGAAAGGGAACTCTGAAAAGCAAACTGAACATGAATAACCATTGTGATATTTGACCCTTTCAAGAATGCTTCAATGCTGGGTATATTGAATTAATTCAACTATTAATGTAGTGAAAATCTTCCCCTGAAGTAGGTAGGTAAAAGCTATTTCTTAAAATCCATGGCATTAGCTCAGTGGCTTAAGAACTAAAATAAACCACATAAATGTCCTATTTCCCAGCCTAAAATATACTTGAAGAATGGGTGGAGAGCTTAAAAGTTTAAAAAAGTAAATCTATCCACTTTGGTCCCTGATTCTGACTTTATTCACTTTGTTATTTGACGTTTTCAGAAATAAAGATATGGTATCATGTGTACCAAAAGGCAGGGGGAAAAATTGAAGAATTAGGTCTGTAAATATCTTAGGCAAGATAAACTACATGAAGCATTTAGTTTGAGGTTTTCAATGAATGTTTTAGAAAATTAGCATTTATTTAAATACATTTTATTAAAAGATGTTAAATTGAAATTCTACAGAAGAAATATTGACTGCTAAACAGCTTTTTTCAAACTCAGATCAACAAAACAGTATTCCCTTGCTTCAATCTTAATTTTTGTATTATCAATGCAATGTCTGTATTGCCAGAAAAAATTGCTTTGTTGTAAAATAATGCCAAAATGTAGCAATTATTTTGTAACAAGCAAATAAAAATAGATTTCCTACTATTAGGTCTACTATGTAGCATCATCCACATCAATTCTATAGTTTTATTTCCCAAATGCTCAAAGCACAACAACATGATCATTTTTTCTCAGGATGGTATGAGCTAAAAATGTTTGTTGAATACAGCTGGTCCTTGATGTGATCCATATTAGATCACTATGTTAAAATGTAGTGAATGTTATCAGAGCAACAATTAATGAAATGATAAGAATTAACTTGAAAATACTTTCTCTTATATTAGATATACTAACTATATTCTTAAACTGCTGGCTCAATGTGAAACAATTGCAATTTTACTTTATGGAATTATGTGGTTGCTAGATAGGATTTATGGAATTAGAAAACATTTGCTAAAGTAAGATGACATTGCAAGTAGGTTTTAAAAATAATAAACCATTGAAGGTTTAGAAAGGGTCAAATAGCAAAAACATATAGAAAGGATAAGAGAATTGAACATTTGTGAGAGCTTGCAAGAAGACACACACAACATTTAAATTCAGCAAAAGTGAATGTTGAAAGCAGAACTCTATAGTCAAGTTAAACTATGATTAAACACTAAATCTGGATTTCTTATCCTTTCTTGATTCATATGTAAAACTGGAGCTTTTCAGCAGTGCTTGAAATAATGTATTGGATTTTTATTTAAAACAGAAACTGAAATCTGTGAACATGTCAACTGCTTCAGAAAGCAGATTAAACTGATATGACCACAGTATGCCAGCAGGTTGTGATGGAGTTGTTTGCTGTATCATGAAACATTCATATTGGCAATTCGCTGAAGGGACAAACTATTGTCTGAGGAGTAAGCATAGGAAACCAATGCAACCTGCAGATGTTTCTCCTTAATTCAGTTGATAATTCTGCATTTTCACTTCCAAGGAAAACAGCAGCCTTGGCAATGTTAGTTATGAAGCTTTCATAGCAGTAAAGATCTACATGCTTAGCAATTTCTTCCTTTATATCTCAATTCCAAGGAGATGGTTTAAATGATTTCAAAGTCTGGATCTCAAGAGTACTCAGCAATGATAGTTATATGTGTAAAGAAAAAGCTGAATCGTATAGTATTGAATACTCATCTGCAGTTTACAGGGCTCCAGGATTAGAAACAAGTAAGCGCAAGCAAACTAGGTCTTCTTACCTCCTCATGCACTCCAGGGCCTGAGTGAAGACCTGTGGAGCCATTCCATGTTCATGTTGCAGTATGAGACATTGCTCCAGGGTCACCGACATGGCAGTCCGATCCTTGGCACTTTTACAGCTTGTAAACCGAACACCATTTAGTCTGCGGCAAATCTGGGGGGGGAAATGCTTGGTATTAGTTCCACTGTAACGCAGGACAAAAATATATAAATAGCATTACTCCAGAATTACTAGGAGAATCTCATTGCTAACACTAGGATGAGATTAGAATTCAAAAAATGTAGAATTTATAGTCAGTCTTGAATTATTTTAGGTATGATTATGTGCTGTCAAATTGTTTTTGACTCCTAACAACCACATCTCTTCCGTGATGAACTATCCCTAGCTTATTCTTTCAAATCTCCCAATAGTATACTCATCATTACTATAACTGAGTTCATCCACCTGTATTCATTCATACATACGTACATTCATACAGTATTTCTGGAGGAGAACCTTCCAGTTGACAGGGATTATAGCAGAAAAGACATGTCTCCTAGTCCCTGCCAGCCGACACATCTTGGCTGATGGGACCCATATCATGCCTTGCTGGTGGTTGCCCTGTTCTTCATCTTTCCCAGCATTAGAGTCTCTTTCGGAAAGCTGGGTCTTCACAGAATGTGTGTAAAATAGGAGAATTGGAGCCTGGTCATTTGTGCCTCAGAGTGAGAACTCTGAGATGATTTGTTCAGTAACCCATTGATCTGTGTTCTTGGCTGTCCACAGTATTCTCAGGAATCTTCTCCAAAATCAAAGTTTAAGGGTGTCAATACTCTACCTATGTTACTTGTTTAAATCCCGACTTTTGCTTTCACTGAGTAACACGGGGAATATCATGGCTTGCATGACTCTGATCTTTGTAGGTATAGACATATCACGGCATTTGAATATATTTTTAAGCCTTTCAAGACTGCTCTACCAAATCCTAGTCTGTGGCATATTTCGTATCTGCTTGTTCCTTTGCTGTTCATGGATGATCCCAAAAAGCAAAAGCTATCCATCACTTCAATATCCTCCTCCTCCTCCTGTCATTAGTTTAGGTAGATACAGATATGCTCTACAGATATTGGAGGACAATTTTCAATACATGCCATATTTATTGGGGCCACTGAACAACAACAAAAAAAAAACACACCCCATCGGTAGAGCCCAGATTGCCTACTTCAGCCATGGAATATGGGTTTTCAAGTGTCAAAATCTACAGAATGGTGGATATAACTTCATGATGCATGCTCCATCCCTTTTCTATATACATCAATGTCATGCCCAGCTTCTTGTAAATTTTTATATTTCTTGTGAACCTCACTGGTCAAGCTATAGCATTGCAATCCTCAGTGCCCATCATTACCATTTCTATGCAGAACAAGGTAACTGGTAATGGCACCCTCAGTAGAAAATGGGCAGGCTTCTTCTAGGGCAGCCAAGCTGGCAACAGTGTCAATAGTTTAACAGCATTTTCTTTTTAAATTAGGGGCTGCCAATGAGATATTTCTAACATTTCTTGAGATATCTACAGAAACTACACAATTACGATATATGTAGAGATATATGGAAAGCCAGTTTGGTTTAGTGGTTAAGGCAGGAGACTGAGTTCTAGTCCCGCCATAGCCATGAAAGCCAGCTGGATGACTTTGGGTCAGTTACTCTCAACCCAACACACCTCACAGGGTTGTTGTTGTGGGGAAAATAGAAGGAGGAAGGTGTGTTGGATATGTTCGCCACCTTGAGTTATTTGTAAAAATAATAAAAGTTGGATATAAATAATCAAATATTATAATAATCAAATAAATGTACTTTTAACATCAAAATTAACAAGGCAGAAAAAGCATGGCTTCTGGAATTCTTCCCACCTCCTTTATGAACAATGACCATTGGAGCTTTTGCCTTCATCTTTGTGTAATAAAGTAATGGGTTGCATCTGCATCCGTATATATGCACCTTTCCCCAAAGGTTGTGCATATGCATTTCCTATATACATGAGTGTCTAAACATGTTTCTACTTTTCCTATATTTCTTCTGTATTGTGTTGTGGTTTGAGTATATGTACGCAATGCAAAGTACAGAGCAAGCTGTATACATTCCACTATGAGTCACATGACAGGAGGGAGGGGCCTTAGACTGAAGCTGTCATTAGCATTCCAAGGCTTTGCCCATCTGGGTTTCCCATTGGGACAGACTGGGGAAATCTTCTCAGCAGGCCTCAACCTTACCTAGTCCATTTTCAGACTTCATCTGTTTTTTACTGGCTTCTTCCTCACATCAAATTTAGTCCTGTTCTATTTCCTTTTCAGATAAATCATATATAATCCTGAAGCCCTTTAAATAATCTCCAGAATTCTGATGAGTTAGAAATATTAAAAATGGTCAAAATCTTACAAGATTGTAGCCATTTTTAATTTGATTCTATTTGCTGATGCCCAGACTAAATTTATGCAACAGTGCCCAGAACCTAAAATTTTGCTAATCCTGGAGGAAATCATGCCACGATAAAACCGAATGTCAACATTTATTCATTTTTCTGCCTATCTTAAAATCAGAAAACTGGAAGGATAACAGTGGTTACTATAATGCTCTGCATCTTTTTGGTCAAGGAAACAACATGGCCCAACAGCAGAGAACATGCAGGGATCTGCAGCTTTCTGTACCTGCTTATTCTGAAGATATAACGTTGTCATGGGAGATAAGTGATACTATACTAAGTTAACTTTCTTAAATCTTACCTCAGCAGCTTGCCAAAGAATATCAACATTCTTATTTTTTCTTGCATGTACATTCTGTCCAAGGAACCTCAACAGTTCAGGCAGGCACGTTTGACTCCGAGATCGAGGTAGACCTGAAGAAAAAAAATAAACACAACTTAACAAATGCCCGATAGCATTTTTTCATCTGAGAATGGATAGGTTATGTTTAGCAACAGACAGTTATTGTCATGACTGCATCTCTCCTATCCAAGCTTCATTAGCTGACAGCCTGACATTAGCAATGGGGGGGGAGGGGGGATATTTGAATGTAAGGAGGAAGGGGTGGGGAGGATGGAAGCTTGTAAGAAGCTTCAGCCAGCCCAGGTCAACTATCAGTTTGCAGAGCTGGGAACCAACAACCTGTTTCCTAAACAATATACAAGCACCTAATTGGACATTTACAGATAACCGGGAGATGGCTGGCGGGGGAAGAGGAAAATTTACTTTGTATTGTTTGCATGGGAAAATCTCAAATTCAGCTTATGCTATTTCTGTAAACTTCAGTAAAGTATACTATTGGCAAAAAAACAAATGACCAGGAGTCTTTCTTTGCTAGATGACTGAGTGGCAAAGTTGACAGTTATGTTTTAGCAAAATCATAGAAATTCAGTAGAATTTAGGAAATCTGAACTAGAGTACATAAAACCTATGGATTGCACAATATTCTGTACTTCAGGAACTGGGACTATACATAATAGGAATTCAGAAGCCATTCTTACACGTCACATCAACTGATGTGTTGCATCTGATATGGTGAGCTCCGTGAAAATTGATACTTTTTAATAAAATGTGTTACTTGGAAAAAGTACTACTAGATTCCTTCAGATTTTTGGGGACTGCCTAGGAGGGTCATGAGCACTCTTTTGTAATGGTTGTACTTCCCTTTTGAGGGAGCAGACAGGAAAAAGAGGTTTGGTAAAAGGTAAGCAGCAATAGTGAAAGGGGAAGTCTTGTAAGTTCCTTGAACAATATTTCTAAAATTAATATGAATATCCCTTTTCTTATCCACAACTGAGCATAGAATTGATTTAGTCTCATGAATGTGCTGGCATCATCATTGCAGGAATCAGACTGCCAGCTATTTAAAACAAAAACAGCAGCAAATAAAACTAGAGTTATACTTCTTCATTTCAGTAAGTAGAAGGACTTGAAAAAGATATGACTGTCAAAGTGACCTACAAAAATCAGAATCATGCAGGCCATGGCATTCTCCATAAAAGTGAAAGTTGGACTATGAAGAAGTAGAATAAGAAGAAGATTGATATTTTTAAATTTTGGTGTTGGTGAAGACTCCTGAGAATATCATGGGCAGCCAAGAAAATAAACTAACAGATCATTGAATAAATCAACCCCGAGTTCTCACTCAAGACAACTTGACTAGGCTCAAATTATCCTACCCTGGACATTATGAGAAGCATTAGAGCTTTCTGAAGAAGGCTGTAATGCTGGGAAAAGTGAAGGGAAGAGGCAAGGATGACCATCAGCGAGTTAGGTGGACACCATTACTGTGGCAATAAGTGCAGCACTGAAGAAACTGAAAGACCAGGTTAGGGATAGAATCTATCAGGGGTGTCAAACTGGCAGCCGGTGGGCCGGATGCATCATGCGCAGGCCACGCCTACCCTAGCTCCGCGAAGAGGAAAAACATCACGAAACGTCACGTGACGGCAACATGACGCCGTGAGTTTGACATCCGTGAGATAGATTGTCATGGAAAATATTTATGTGGTCACTAAGCAATGAGTTGATGATGCATATCAATCAATCAACTTCAATTAGAATTGCATTTTGGTTACTCTTGACATCTACATGTGTCCATGGCCACACAAACACTTCAGTATCAGGGTTTAGGGACTGTCCACAGGAGGTTGATACTGTTCCATTTTACCAAACCCAACTCAAAACATTAACTGAGATTAAAGAAACCTCAATGTATTCGGGAGACATAGCTACTGATTTTTAATTGTTTTGTTATCATATAAAAGCAGATCTTTTCTTGATTTAAATTGTGTTGAATATAAATATCTGTAATTCACACTTACAGTCTTCAGGCAAAACTTCTTTGAACTGTTCAAAGTAGGAATTCAACCGTACTAAGCTTTCCATGTTAATAATTTCCTGCAAGGAGGTATCGCCAAACCTTTAAAAATTTAAAAGACCATATTAATAGAGCTTCCAAACAAAAATGGGAGAACATCTGCAAGCTTTCAAATTGTTCTTTTCATTTCAGTTATTAATATTTTAACACTTGCCTTAAACATAGAACAGACAAGGTAACTCATTTATACAAGTGTTTTTAAATAGATTTTAGAAATTATTGTGATACTAATTTTTAATTACTCTATGTTTAGTTATTCTATAGTTTTATGAGAACTTTGCCCTAAAAATCTGTAGTAAAAATATTTAAGTAGATTAATCAATTTCAAATGCCATAGACCAGTGTTGGCGAACTTTTTCGGCACCGAGTGCTGAAATGGGAGCACACGTGCACGCACATGGGGGAGCACCAGAAACCGGAAGAGCAGCTCCCCGGGGTGCACGCGTGGGAGCGCTGGAAACCGGAAGAGCAGCTCCCTGGCACGCATGTGCGCACCGGGAAGCTGAGCTTCCAGTTTCCTGCGTGCACATGCACGCGGGTCACTTGGTCTTCTGGTTTCTGGCGGGCACGCACACGCAAATACCAGCTGACCAGCGCACATGCGTGCACCGGAAACCAGAAGCTCAGCTTCCCCGGGGCGCATGCGTGCCAGGGAGCTGCTCTTCCGGTTTCTGGCACTCCAGCACACGCGAAGATCAGCTGGCCAGCGTGCATGCGTGCACCGGAAACCAGAAGCTCAGCTTCCCGGGGGCGCATGCGTGCCAGGGAGCTGCTCTTCCGGTTTCTGGCGCTCCCGCACACACGAAGACCAGCTGGCCAGCACGCATGCGTGCACCGGAAACCAGAAGCTCAGCTTCCCGGGGGCGCATGCGTGCCAGGGAACTGCTCTTCCAGTTTCTGGTGCTCCCGCACACGCGAAGACCAGCTGGCCAGCACGCATGCGTGCACCGGAAACCAGAAGCTCAGCTTGCACACACGAAGACCAGCTGGCCAGCACGCATGCGTGCACCGGAAACCAGAAGCTCAGCTTCCCGGGGGCGCATGCGTGCCAGGGAACTGCTCTTCCAGTTTCTGGTGCTCCCGCACATGCGAAGACCAGCTGGCTGTCACGCATGTGCGCGCCGGAACCCAGAAGAGCAACAGGCGATGGCTGGCGTGCCTGGAGAGATGGCTCTGCGTGCCACTTCTGGCATGCGTGCCATCACGGCCATAGACTCTGCATGTACTGTCTGATTGATTTCTACTAATAATATAAAGGAACATTTAATAGCTTGTTTACTGTTTCCTTAACATAAGGAGATCCAAATACAGACTCCGACACGATATTATTAAAGACATCAAAGCAATACAATGGATTCTCCTATCTTAGGTTTTGCTATAGCTCCTTTGAAGTGGCAAGCACCAGATATTAGACACTTCAGGGTTTCTGATTCAAAGGGCAAAAGGAGTCTGGCACATATATGGGAACACTTTAAAGCAGCTGTGACTTTCCTGGGATTGCATGGTTGCCCTTTATAGCCGAGAAACAATCTTGGCAAAAATACATCTTATTTATTCTCCATAAGCATTACATAGGCATCCATTTCTTGTTGTTCAGTTGCTAAATCGTGCCCGACTCCATGGAGTACAGCACACCAGGCCTCTCTGTCCCCCACTGTCTCCATGCCTACTCAAAATCACATGTTGCCTTTTCAATATGGATACTGCATGATCTACTGGATAATGTTGTAAATGCCTCAAGATATCCCATGAAGCCAAGCCTGCAACTAATTTAAATATAATATCAACAGACTATAAAGAGTAGAAATCTATGTAGTAGACATACAGGTATAAGTACTGATTTCACAAAGGTTTTCATGTCATTCAACTTCTTCCTGAGCTATCCTTTAAATTAGGGGTCTCCAACCTTGGCAACTTTAAGACTTGTGGACTTCAACTCCTCTGGGAGTTGAAGTCCACAAGTCTTAAAGTTGCCAAGGTTGGAGACCCCTGCTCTGAATCATTCTGCTCTTGGCTCGAGCTGCCTTTATTAAAATGG
>QLTV01001997.1:3050685-3069247 GCA_003457575.1 Thermophis baileyi
GGACCCTTGCTTGTCCTCCCTTCCTCCCGCAGGCCCCGTTTACTCTTCCCAGGCGCCCGGCACCGAGACACCGGGCAGCCACGCCGAGGGCAGCCCCGACAGACGCAGCTCGGCCGGCCCGGCCACAGCCAGTGCTCCCTGGCCGCAGCTGACCTTGGCCTGCAGTGGGCCGGCTGGGGCTTCCGTAGGCTGCGGCGGCGAGGGCAGCAGCAACACCCACAGTGCCTCAGCCATCCCCACAGAACAGAAGCAGCCGGCGACAAAGATTTCTTGCATGCAGCCAAAAGGTTGCTGCCGAGAGAGAGAGAGAGGGAGGGAGGGAAAGAAGGAGGAAAGGCAGGTACTTTGCCTCAGGCAGCCTGCGAGTTTCTTCCCCCTCCCGCTTCACTCGAGAGCCGGAGGCGGGGGAGGGTCAGTGGACACAACACCAAGGAACGGGTGGCTGTTCCTGCAGGGGATTCCCACGCACCGCCCTCGCCTGCATCCCCCGTCTGAAGGACGCAGGGAGGGCAGGTGGAGGATGCATTTCATATGCTGCCAGAGGCAGCCCAGAAGAGCCGAGCCAGTCCCGTGGGATGTGTGCACACCCGCCTCTCGCTTGCTCTCACTCTCCCGGCTGGGAGCCACTCTTTCTGCGGCGGGCACTCTTTTGGCCGGGAGAGAGAGAGCGAGGGGTGGGTACGCGCACACTCCGCGGGACTGTCTCGGCTCCTCTGGGCTGCCTCCAGCAGCGTTTTGAAACGTGCTCCTGCCTGCGAGGTGGCGGCGAGGCAGGGATCGATGCTCGCTTCCTCTTCCTCGCAGGCAGGAGTGTGTTTCAAATTGCCGTAGGCAGAGCCCAGAAGAGCCGAGCTAGTCCCGCGGGGTGTGTGCGCACCCGCCTCTCGCTTGCTCTCACTCTCCCAGCCGGGAGCTGCTCTTTCTGCGGCGGGCACTCTTTTGGCCGGGAGAAAGAGAGCAAGGGGTGGGTACGTGCACACCCCGCGGGACTGACTCGGCTCCTCTGGGCTCTGCCTCTGCCAGTGTTTTGCAGCGCTCCTGCCTGCGATGGGGCAGCGAGGCAGGGATCGAGGCTCCCCTCCTCTTCCTCGGAGGCAGGGATCGAGGCTCCCCTCTCTTCTTTGCAGGCAGGAGAGCATTTCAAAATGCTTCCATAGGCTGTCTCGGCTCCTCTGAGCTGCCTCCGGCAGCGTTTTGAAACGTGCTCCTGCCTGCGAGGTGGCGGCGAGGCAGGGATCGATGTTCACTTCCTCTTCCTCGCAGGCAGGAGAGTGTTTCAAATTGCCGTAGGCAGAGCCCAGAGGAGCCGAGCTAGTCCCGCGGGGTAGAAATGGGCTCTCTTGCAGCACCTGCTCTCTTTCTTCTTCTCCTGCGTGGCAGCGGTGCGCCTGGCCCCCCCAACCCGCCCTGCCGATCTCTGGACACACAGCTGCCACTCGGGAGAAGAAGAGAGAGAAACTTCTGAACGCGCCACCGCCACCCGGGAAGAGAACAACATGAGAAATGGGCTCTCTTGCAGCGCCTCTTCTCTCTCTTCTTCTCCCGAGTGGCAGCGGTGCGTCTGGCTCACTGAATCTGGCCTGCCGATGTCTGGACACACAGCTGCCACTCGGGAGAAGAAGGGAGAGAAGAGGCGCTGCAAGAGAGCCCATTACGTTATTTTCCCGGGCGGCGGCAGCTTGTTCAGAAGTTTTTCTTTACATTGGAGTTTCCCTGCAAAGACCAGCCGAGAGAGAGTAGTGGCGGAGAGAAGCCAGACGCTGGTAAGATGCGCGTCTCGTAGCCTGCCCCTCCCCATCCCCTGCCTCACGTGCCATCCCCAAATTGTGCCCAAACATCTTACCAGCATCTGGCAGCTTCACCGCTTCTCTTTCTCGGCCGGTCGTTGCAGGGAAACTCCAATGTAGAGAAAGACTTTTCTGAGAGAGATAGGAAGGATAGATAGAGATAAAGATAGAGAGATAGATAGATAGAGAGATAGATAGGTAGATAGATAGATAGAGAGATAGATAGATAGATACATACATACATACATACATACATACATACATACATACATACTGTAGATATAGTTTAGACTTAGAGTGATCATCAACTCAAAATACTATTATCTATAGTTTATTTTGTGAGAAAGAGGGATAGTCTCTCTCTCTCCCTCTCTCTCCTTCTCTCTCTCCCCCTCCCTCAAAAGTCAATGTAGTAGAAAATTTACAATCAGAAAAAGATGTTAGTATTAAATTAAGAGAATCATTCCCTGCCCCCCCCCCTGGAATTTTTCAAGTACAAATACGATGAATGGAAGGGGGAAATATACATACCTGGGTTGGATTCTTCAGGAGTAGGACTGCAATCTGCATAAAAATGGAGGTGTAACATGCATGATTAAGGGGCAGCAACACATTTTAAAGATAAGCAACTGAAATGCTTAGCACAAGCAGTCTCAAATATTTGGGGAGGGGTATCAATTTATATAGGAGTGGGCCATCTATGGTTGTAGGGATGCACATGTCTTGAAACTTTTTTCAAAAGCCTTCTGCAAAAAATCCAAGTAAAAACAATATATCACAACTGCTCTGTAGGGAAAGGCAAAGGAGGAGGAGAGAATTAGCAGAGAGAGGAAAAAAATGGATTGTGAGAAAAACAGCAAATTGATGACTCAACTCATGTTGCTTCTAATCTTCTCCACTGTTTGAATAAGCTCATTCATCACTGACATGCAGCCTCTAAAAGAAATTTATAAATTTCTTGCAATGAAAGAAAACACATGGTTGCTTCTTCCTGCTGTAGCCTCTTTCAAGATCTTCTTTTCTGCTTAAAACACACTATACCTGCTGGTAGGAGGACCAAAATCCCTGTGCTACCAATTCACAGAAGCACCTAGAAACTAGGAAAAATACAGGTGTATCATTTTGGGCCTTATCTAGTACTGCCTAAAGTTTGAGCCATCAGCTTTATGGCTTGCATTAGAAGCCGCTAAATAGAATAGCAAAATACCAACTATTTGGGGTGTACCAAACAACCCAAGTACACACAAAGAAATTTTTAATAAGGTGTGCGCCTGAAATATTTAATGTGTACAGTTAAAAATGTAAAGAATAAATATAGTATTTGTGAAGAAAACTCATCAGAAACCAAAGATTGAATGCGAACTTTCTCAGAAGTGTTAATTCAGTGACAAATTCAATTTCATTTCAAATAGCCCTCATTCAGGCTCTATTGATTAGTACAACTGGCAACCCATCACACAATTTTTTCCAGCTTTTATGGATGTTTTACACTCTTCTCCAATGATAAAAAATTGTTTACAACTTTCAGCAAGAAACACATTTATGGAAATTTATTAATACTGCTTATTTGATTTCATTGTCTGTTCTTTAAAATATTTAATAATATTTAATCTCACTACACCAAGTTTATTGTTGGATTAGAAGTATACATCAGCAACTTAAAGAGCTGGCAGGAGGCTGGTGAAAGGGAAAAGCTGTTAGTTTGCTGCAGACAAACTAGAATCTGTGCTTAAAGTGCATTCATAAAAAATACTATTATTCCATTTTCTTCCCTACCTACTTTTAAAATTTCTAACTTTTTATAAGTTTAGTATGTGGTCAATTCACAGGGCAATTAAATCATTCTAACACAGGCAACTCTAACTACGAACGTTTGAGTGGGTTTTTGAGTTTATAGTTTGCTGAAATTTTTGTCTCAAAATGTGGCTTTTTTAGTGCAATTAATAGGACCCAAACTCTGTCACAAATAACAGAAGAACTTAAGTCCAGCAGAATTTACTTGCCTATTATATACTTCCCTGTCTCCTCTTCTGTACCCTTGAACTATGATTCCATAGGTCTAAAATTAGTTTACACCAAGAAAATAAAAGCCTAATGTTTAAGTGATAATAATCCACCAGAATCAATCCACGGAAGTAGATGGTAATGGATCCCAATCTACCATGCTGGTCCAGTGCAGGTTGGTAAATAATTTTTTTTACTTCTGGGTCCAGGGCTGAGTGACTGGCCTAGCCAGCTTCTGTGCCTAAGGAGGATAGGAACTGGGCCTCCCTACTCCTACTCCAGCACTTTAACCACTACATTATTCTATACCATGATAGATAGATAGATAAACAGACACCTAGATACCTACATATTATATGACAAGTTCCTTAGGGTTGTTCTATGGATGGAGATTGGAGGTGAGGATAAGTGCAAGAAATTGAGGCTGGAACTTTATATGATGGAAGAACATTTAAGGTCAGCACCTTATCATCTTCTCTCATAAGAGAAGATTTTTTTTTTGTTTGTTTTTAATGAAGTGATTGCATAAAGATTCAGCTGTCACTTACAGCAGGAAAGCATTCCACAAGTGACATTGCATTATACATTTAGCATTGGAAAATATTGTTAGAGAGAGAGGAACAAAGCTATGTTAGTTTATGTCTAGTTCCAACCACTGAATGTAATTTTGTAATTTTATAGCATACCTGCAACTAGAATAGAAATAGTATTCTAATAATAGGCAACATTAAAAATTTAGAAAATGTTTATTGTTCTAATGATTCTGCCGTCGTGCTGATTTTTACAATTTCATATTATAAGCATTACACCCCTATGCAATTTCACACTTTAAAAAAATTCTACAGGGTTTAAAACATGACTATGCATTCTCTTCCTAATCTTCTCACTGGTGTGTTTTTTAAAATAAATGCTGCCTACCATGACTTCAGCTGTGTAAATAATCAAGTTAAAAGTATCTTGGCTTAGAATGTGATGTTACTGTAATATTTTAGTATGTATTGATTATAGATTAAAATACTTATTGGGGGAAAAAACTTTCAATCTTTATACACATTAGCATAAATGTGACACTGACTGTATCAATCCATTATTTCAATGGTTATCAAACAGGGCAGTATCAGGAAATATTGGATGTAAAAATATTCCATGACCTAATACTGTATACATGACATTGCTCTAGTTGGGTGGGATTCTTTTCCTTATTACCCATCTAATATATGAGATTCTTCTTAGAAATTGCCTTTATTAATCTGATGTCATCATCGGATTATGGCTATATTTTGCACACCTTCACAATAAAATCAGAATGCGTATTAAAATTTTAATATAGCAACTATTTGCACATTAATACAATATTCCATACATAATATATTATTCATTCTTCTACTTTGCTAGTGCTTAACATATATAAACTTAAATTAGTAACTAGAGTTCTGAACAAACCATACATGTCCTGTTCTATATTAATAAATTAAAATAGGCATCTCAGTTATTTCAAATAATAATGTAATTTTACTATTTTAAATAATAATTTATTGTGAAATCACAAACACAAAAAACTGTTGTAAGGAAATATAATGAAGAGACAATATAAGACTATAGGTGTTGTAAAAATTATTTTGAAATGTCAAGCAAGCACATGGAATACAATACATTCTTACTCTACATTCTGAAACATTATATATTTATATATAATGTTATGTATTATTCATATTCCAGTATGAACATACCCTGCACTACTTATAGAACATGACCCGCAATTAGGAAAGTAGATTTGCAGATGATCACAGCTTTAGAATAATACTAGTGTTTTTGTAACAAACATATAAGTGCTATTAATGGATGAATCTTTAAATGTGTTTTAAATATTATTTAATCAGGTTTCCCAGATAGGTTTGTATGCAAAAGGTTAAATACCTCTGAGCAAACTGTATGTTTCAGAGAATCTCTAAGTAAGCAAAAGTTGATACAGCCTCTATCTACCCAGTACAAAATTTAAAAAGGTAAACGTTCCCCTCGCACATACGTGCTAGTTGTTCCCGACTCTAGGGGGCGGTGCTCATCTCTGTTTCGAAGAGCCAGCGCTGTCTGATGACGATTCCGTGGTCATGTGGCCGGCATGACTAAATGCCGAAGGCGCACAGAACGCTGTTACCTTCCCACCAAGGTGGTCCCTATTTTTCTACTTGCATTTTTACATGCTTTCGAACTGCTAGGCTGGCAGAAGCTGGGGCAAGTAATGGGAGCTCACTCCGTTACACAATTACTCCGTTAATTTTGAGTACAAAATTAGACATGGCATATTTCTGCAAATTTAAGTATATATTTAGTTTTTATGCGCATTTGTTTCTCTTTGGATTTTTCCTATTCTCCCTTGCAGTACTCTTGTAGCTCAGCAATATTCTTAAGTCTCCTTGCATGTGTTGTATTTGGAGATCGATTTTCAAAACATTTTCAAAGTCTGGGAATTCCAGATCAATATCTTTGATCAGGGATTCCTAAACTTTTGAATACAACGATCTGATACCTATATCTGGAACTGCTACACATAGTATTGGCCGCAAATAGTCTTTCCCAAAGTGGTGCCCTCTAGTTATCTTAAATTTCAAGTCCCATAACAGCCAGCAAATAGATCCAAGAGCCATGTTTGATGGAGGAATTACAGAACTTTGTCTGCACATCTCAAGGAAGGCTGACTTATAGAATCAAATGCTTAGATGGTAGTTTCCACTCTAGAATGAGTCTTGAGTGAGATTAGAGTCACAACACTCACATACAAATCCTGCCCTGTGGACTGCAAAAATGTTCCTCTTTCAAATGTGAGAAGAACCACACTCATATCCTTTACATGTCCAAAAAAGGGCAAATACCTACAGATATTTGAAATACCTATAGGGCTTGCAATTTGCTTTCCAAGCTCACTTTAAGACAATAATTTTGGCCTAGAACAGGCCTGAAGTTACTATAATTGGAAAGAATTACTTTTCCCACTATGAATTTGTTTGGACTCTATGGAGATCTGTAGAATCACTGCAACCAAATGTTTAAATGTTTTCATGTTACTGTAATTTTTATGATGGATCGCCAATACATTCTGTGGACAAACCATCCAATGATCAAAACATTTATTTCATCTTGGTACAGATACAGACCCTGCATATTTTGAGTTCTACATGCACCTAAAACACATGTGTTGCAGGCAGAAGTGTTCTGGGGTAGGGAGAATGAAGAAAGGGAAAGCCCTTGGTGGTAGCAGCAGTCAAAAGGAGATAGAAGAAAGAAAAGCACAGAGATATGATAGGAAAGGATGGACAAATAGATCATTCACAATGGTGAGGAAGGGGTTATACGACAAGGTGTGGGGAGATGGGAAAGGGCAGTTTGGGTGGTTGGTTTTGTAATGCAGGGTGATGATGGTGCTGTGTAGATAGCAGTGGGAGACAAGTGAAAAGAAGGTGCAGGAAGATGGGAGGTTGGGGAAGCACAGCCAGTTGAAGTCATCTAAAGCAGGGGTCTCCAACCTTGGCAACTTTAAGACTTGTGGACTTCAACTCCCAGAATTCCTCAGCCAACTCTGGGAGTTGAAGTCCACAAGTCTTAAAGTTGCCAAGGTTGGAGACCCCTGATCTAAAGCATGGTGGGGTTACTGGTGGCACACAGCTAAATGGAGGTAGGGGAAGGAAGGAGTGATAAGATCACTGGAGGGACAGGTGTCTAGGCCACATGGAAAGGGAGGGGAGAGAGAAGCAAGGTGCACCAGCCTTGCCCTACTTGCACTTTAAGACTCCTCTAGAGTTCTCTCAGCTCAAACCCTGAATCACCAAGAAGGTCCAGGTTTTTGTTTTGCCAGACTGCAAAGCTCTGTCCCAGAATGGTCTAGCTCAGCGGTCACCAACTGGTGGTCCGCGGACCACTGGTGGTCCACAAGAAAATTTTGGTGGTCCGCAGAAAAATTATTTGCATTTTTTATATTGCACTAAATACTATTTATCTTTTTTTAAAATTCATATTGGTGGTCCGCGGGATTTAAAATTATGAATTTAGTGGTCCCTGAGGTCCGAAAGGTTGGCGACCCCTGGTGTAGCTCAATTTACAAGCAACAATGTCTTTGTTCTATGCACAGAAGAAACACATTATTCCTTTCATGCACGATTTATATTTCTATGTATATTTTAATGTCTTTTATGTCTTTTACTTCTTTTATGTTGCTTTTGTCATCTTGCTGAAAAGGCATAGCAATGCATACATACATACATACATACATACATACATGTTGTACAGCATGAATACGTCTGGTCTCTGAAACATATTGCAACACTAAAGGTCTTCAACTTAACCAAGTACAAGCCATGTTCTCACCTCAGTGTCTTACTTCCATCCACAATAGAGGGAACAAAATACCAGCCTATACCTTTTACATTCTTTCCTCATGGAAAGCATGCCATATAATCATATGAAAGTATCCTAAAATATCAACCAATTTGAAATCATCAGTTGATTTCTTAGTTAGGAGATAAACTCACTTCTGAAAATATCACTGGGCAATTTTTCTATCTTCAGGTATATGCAGGGCCGTCAGACATTTTTATAAATACCGAAACTAGAGTCTGGAGTTCTTTATTTTTTTAATTTCAAGAATATAAAGAAAATTAATTAAGGCATGGAATGGAACTTGGTAGGTGAAAAGAATAATGTCTACAGGCACAGTGGTGCCTACTAGCACCACGTTATGTACTTCTGATAAAATAATCTAGTTAGCTTTTACTCCCAAAGATGCTTTTTCCAAAAGGCAACTGGATTTTCTTGGGGTTTTTTTTCCTTTGAAAACATTTCACTTCTTATCCAAGAAGCTTCTTCAGTTCTGAACTTCTGAACTGAAGAAGCTTCTTGAATGAGAAGTAAAATATTTTTAAAGAAAAAAAAAACACAAGAAAATCCAGTTGCCTTTTGGAAAAAGCACCTTTGGGACAACCATGACCTGGATGATTAAGAATCTCCATAGACAATCAAACTTCTACTATAGCTTTTTGGAGAGTGATTAGAAGCACTCCCTATTTAATCCTTTTTAGGAAATGGTCTGAAAATTCAAAATGGAAATACAACAAAAAGACTATGGTTCTCTCATTCCTGGGATCTTATTGTTAAATGAAGGTTCCTACTGTGTTTCCCCGAAAATAAGACCCTGGCTTACATTTTTTTTAACCCTGAAATAAGTGCTTGGCCTTATTGCCATGCACTCAAAAGCCCGATTGGGCTTATTATCAGGGGATGTCTTATTTTGGGGGGAAACAGGGTAGTATACCAAGAAATGCTTACAATACGTGGATCATGATTAAAGAAGAGCTAAGAAATGCAATGAAGCAGAACAAAATGGCAACAGCAAAAAGCCATGGCTGTGATACGCACTTGTGATTCTGGGAAAATGGCATGCAGAGGATGAAATGGATGAAGATGATGGTGGGGATGATGAAGATGAGATGATTTCATTTAAGGTCTCTGGCTTTATCCAGTATGCACGGGTATCTTGTTTACCTTTCTTGCTAGAGCAGCTGACTTCACACAGGAAAACATCTTCACAGCTATCACTTTGTAATCGTTCTTTCTGGAGAAGCTTGTCTACCCTCTGGATAATGCATTCAAGACTTTTATCAACATTCACCCAGACTTTTTCCTGGGAAGAAACAAACGGAAAGGGATCAATGACATACTGGTGTGCCCAATATAATGAAAAATCCTAAAGAAATAAGTATATTGAAATAATATTTTGAAAACACTATTTTCACTACTTTCAGTAATTCATAGAAAGCATGCACACAATTGAAAGGAAACAAAGAAACATACTAACCATTTCCATCTAATTGGGCAACAGGGTAACATAATATTATTTTCTTCTGGACAAAACTGCAAAGACTATCAGTTCATTTACTACTTTCCAATTAATAATTCGGAAATCATCACATCTCCAAGATACCTAGAATAACTCCATAGCAAGATAGGCGGCAAATAAATTTAACAAATAAATAAATTTAGCTGCTCCATTTTTACTGGCAACTCAAAAAATAGAAACAGAAATAGAGAAAAAAAATGAACACCCAATGTCTGGGTTCACAGATTGCTTTAAGTCACCATTCATTTGTTTATTGCAAGAGTTGCATGGCCTCAGCTGCTGTGGTTCCTAAGTTCACTATATATGAACCCAGCTACTTATTCCACAAACTATACTTAAATCAGATAATGACTTAGTGTAATCTGTAGAGAGTCTGCCGGAATTAATAAACGAAGGGCTTCAGAAGCATCAAAGCATCTTCCAAAAATGATTGCCACAATTGGGTGCATGGATTTTTACCAATTTTTTTTAATGGAAACATGACAATTGGAACACAGGCTCTAAAACAGGCTTAATATCATTTATAACTACAGTGATCATAATCCTTTCTTATAAAGGACAGTCCTTTATTTCAGAAAACTGTCCTTTAGATTTATTTAATGATTATTTTCTTGGTTTTGCTCTTGAATTTTCCTTTGCAAAGCAAAATTATAAACCTAAATACTTATTTCTCTTATCCTTGAGAACCTCTTTCAGAGTTGTCTCTTTTTCAGATTTGTCCTTCATTTTTTCCAAGAAAATATGGTCACTGTATTTAGAGCACAAAGAAAAAAAGATGCAAAAATCCATGTTACTTTCACTGTGCATCACTGATTAATGCCCACCATGCCTTTTGCTCATTCAAATCGTTTTAAGTATGGTCTCTAACCCACAAAACATGATCGAATACCTGGCAGCTGTAATTTTACAAAAAGGAATTGTCTGAATTAAGATTCACTGTAGTATAGGAATGGAATTTTAAGGTAACAGCCTACCCACTCTTCTTCATGCCAGTCCACCTGTAGAGAAGAACGGCTATTTCTTCCTGCCCACCTGGCCACCAAAGTATCTTGGTCATTTCTTAGCACCACTTGTTCTCCTTCTGTAGATGTTGGAGAAGCCTTTGAAGCTATATAATCTGGTCTTGCAGCATTCAGGGCATGAATTGAATTTGCCAACAGCTTGCAGTCACAGACAGTGACAAGCTGCCGGGTCTAGAAAGGATAAAGATGACACACAATATTTGCAAACAATGTCTATTTTATAACATCATTCTTTATTGCTGTCCAATCCCAACACTACTAAAGTACAGTAAAGTAAACAAACCCAGTAACAATCCAAAATTATGTCACTTTTTTAAAACAGTTTAATACAAGGTACACTTTTCTTAACAAATCTGGACATGATTTAGCCTCATGGCTAAGGCACAAAACTTAACAAATAAAAAGGTTATTTTAGCATACTAAAAAACGGCTAAGACGGTTTTTTAATGTGATTAGTGATCTAGGTATTGATTGAGGCAGACAGGTAATCTTTCCATTACAGTGCCAATTGAGAGCACAGCTCCCCATAGAATTTATCATAGAAAAACATATTTTATGGTGTTTATTTTATAACTATTTCTATAGCATTTCACTGTGAATTTAATTTCAATTTGCATTCAATGAATTGATTCATACAGCACACTAAGCAATAACCTTTCTTAGCTTAATATGTTGTGTAACCTAGACATTGTGGCATATAACCTGCATTTGATAATATGTTGCATGGAGCCCACCAATTATGGCTTATTTCTTAAAAGAAACTAAATTTAGTGTGAATGTAATTACAGTACAGCAAGGAAATATAACATGATTAGCAGGAGGCAGTCAGCACTGAGATGGATACCATTATTTGAAAAAATGATCAGGGCCATAAAGATTTCCCCCCCCCTCCCCAAAGAATACTTTAATTAGCAATTTGAAGAATGTTGCTTTACAGCCCTAAGCATCACCAAGATTTATGACATTAGTTTTTAGATTTTCACAACAGAAATGAAGGTTGGAGAAGGAGAATCTTTTTGCCTCAAGTCTAGTCTGCTGTAGCAGTAGGACTTAAAGCAGGATGGGATGTATTAGATCAAGTGTAATAAAATACAATAATCTTATATGCTGAGGTCAGAGAGGTTTAGGACTCATTATTGACCATTAAATACAGACCAAATAAATGTAAATTCTTATAGTCCTTTCAGAATTCTCAGATTTTGGCAGGCCTACCAAATTACCAGAATTACCAGAAGGAAATTCAAAACTGTGAAATGTTTTGTTATTATTACAGTATAAGAATATTCAGTTAATATTAAATTAACGAGGGATCTCAATGGTACATAGGGGAGGGTGAACTACCTTACCTTATCTGCCAAAATGGCAAGTGTTCTCTCAAGTCCATTCGCTGATTTATCCTTGGCAGCTCTGGAAAGTCTTTCTGCATAGTAACTAACTTGAGTTTTCAGGGTATTGATCTGCGCAATAATCTCCTTTGCTCGAATAATATCCTGCGGTATGTATACTATAGACTGAGAATTGGTTGCAGTGCTGACAACAAGGGGAAAAAAGAGTAATTTAAAAAAAATAGTGGAAGATATTGGTTTGGAATCTTGTTCTAACTATCAAGCCACCAAGTACAAAGACTGACAATATACTGTGTTGCAACCATCTCATTCAGACTATCTTGAGATGCACATGATGAAAGCATTTGAACAAGATGTATTTATCAAACATGCCATGTGATTACTCAGAAGCCACACAAGGAACAGAAAACTGCCAATCAAACAATGCAGCAATAACAGAATTATTAATGCAGCAATAACAGAATTATACAGAATTAACAGAATTATTCCTGTTAATCTGATTCCTTGGCTAAGTATAATTTATTCATTCAAATGGATGACCGATCCATTTGCCTTCAAAGATTTCCAGATTCATCTTAGAAAATACTACTGCTATATTATCCTCTCCACAACCATGTACTGTAATTGCTCAAGATGATTGAAGTTTCATATGGCTTTGTTTTTAACCTTCTTGCCAACGTCAGAATCCTGCTTAATAAACCCAGATTTGCACTATTTTAGATGACTAGCTAAGCCAAATGTAACTCAAGATGGATTTATAGTAAAACTACTATTTGACTTCCCTTCCCTTCCTTATATCTGGATTTGTTTTTGTAAATCCAGATATATGGTCTACCATCTATTGTTGCTGGAGAGCCATCAGCTTAGTAGTTCACACAATGTACCTGGAAAAGTAAAAATGGGAGTCTAATTCCTTTCTCTTGGCAGATAGCTTCCTTCCAGTGTCCCACAGTAAATTTCAGATTACCAGTTGCCTGATTCATTCACAGCAAAACAGATTTATTTAACAGAATGCTTTCATTTAGCATAAGACAATGCTTCAGAAACAATGCAAGTTTTCAAAATCAGCTTCCAATGTAAAATTGAAGGAGGGAATTGTCCAAAAATGTTTTTGATAGTATGAATCTTGAAACATCTCTTCCTTTTAACAAAACTTTAAATCTATCTTTGAAAGAATCTAGCTAATACTTTAAAAGCTATTAACCAAAGCTTTGTTGAGCTATCTGGAAAAATACATTTTTAGAGGAAAGGATTTAGACTGTAATAAAAAAAGGAAAAAAGAGAAAAAGTATGTCTTTTTATTTTTTAAACGACTTCAAAATTATTATAGGAGCTCTCTTTAAAATGTGATAGAGATTGTTTATTTTAAGGACAGATCTAAAAGTTCAGGCTTTTAAATATTTTTATCAACCGTTATAGCAATATATGCATCTTATTTGAAAGAGAGACATCATGCAGAATCAATCTATATGCAGTAGCAAACTACATGCAACATTATTTGTGTTAGACTCATTCTCAAAAAAGAAGCAAAGCAAATCTTTTGCTGGAATCAAAGGAAATAATTCGATTAGCTTCTCATGACCATTTCCCCAAATGAACAGCTATCATCCTTCACTGACTTTTAACTGGAAAACAACATTTTATCCATCTCCCCCCAAAGGTAAAATTTTATTTCTTTTTAAATTTAGGATTAAGTAGACTAAAGCAGTCCAACTTTTGCTATTAAAGACCCAAGGTCATAATCGTACAAACATTAACAGTGTAGTTCCATGGATACATAGGCCAATTATCTAATGCTTGGAAGTATAACTGTCAATTCATGTGCATGGATTAAAGTTTTAGTTCATATCTGATCCAAATCTATGTAAACCTCTTGTATAAAAGCTGATCCCTTATCTTTAAAATGAGCCACTTTGTGTGCACAAAATGAATAAATCAGCCTTTGGAGAGTCATATATTCACATAAACTGCAACTAGCCTCTTTGCCACACCCCTGGACAAATAGTAGAAATATCTAATCACCAGAGTCTAAACATAGCTGATAGAATTTCCTTTAATGTCTAGGCTCACTTGGTAATGTGGTTAAATGTTTTAGCAACATCATGCCACTGACCTAAAAATATCTGAATGATAAGGGTAATGGCTTCTAGGCTAGATGAGATAATATGAAGGCATTTTGATCCTCAGCACTGCAATTTTTAACAAAATAAGCTTGGTGTCTACTATCTCCTTTTCAAATAAACACTTCTTAAAACTAAGCCCAATCAAATCATTTTCTCTTTCTCCTAAAAGGAAAAGTATTCAAACAGTATTTGATTATTTTAGTTTTTTAATGATGAGCAGTTATACATTTAATATTTCCAATTCTCTCTTAAATTATCTTGTATAATCCAAAGGTTGTTTTTAAATGTTAGCTGTTCATTGATGAAGCAAATAATGCAGGTGAAGGTGAACAAATTCATGCCTATGAAATACCTCAATAAACATTTATTTAATGAAGCAAATTAGCGAAGTCAGGATACAACCATAAAATACAACCTGTTAATACATTGTCTGCTTTAGAAAAGGAACAAAGCTGTGCTACTAAGCTCAGAAACAGAAAACTCACCAACTTTCCTCAAAACTGCTAAAAAAAGAAACCAAAAGAAAATTAGCCTTTAATTTGTTAGCAAATATCAAAAGCCAAATGATGTTAGGTAAATGTTAATTGCTTTAATACTTCTTAATAATGCTGTGTTTGTATCAAGTAGATGAGGAAAACAAAAAGTATGCAAAATGGTAGATGTCTCCTAGAATGTTATAAGACCCCACAGAAAAATGTATAGCTGACTGATAGAATACATAGATATTTTTATGAGTCATTCAGTACATACCCTAATGAATTCGAGTCCCTTTTGACTGCCCTTCTGCCATTCCTTCAGAGAGTCTTAATCTCATTTTCCAACCAATAAATGGTAATGCTACCACCAATGATCTAACTGTGCCTACAGTTTTAAAATCTAAGTTAATATGGAGATCCAGTCCTGTGTTCAAACTATCAAGATGATCTTCCAAAGGTAAAATAGTTCAGTCGCCAATGTTAAAGGGGTGGTAGGTCCAAGCCCAGCCAATTACTACCTAGTTACTCTATCTAAATATAATAAGCAAGCTATATGCTAGGCATATCTTCACAAAATTGATGGAATTTAAGAAAAGATTTTAGACTCAGAACATGCCAACTGGAGTAAAATGTTGGCATGTATTCTAGTTAATGGCATTTCTTACTGCCATTCTTATTGTCATTCAAAAATAGCTGGTATGTCTGAAACATAAAGTGTATCTCTGTTTTAGTTGTAAATATTTTTTTTAATGTAAACATTGATGTTTCAGTAATGCATGGACAATTTCCAGGACTCAAAAAGAGACTATTTTTGTAAGAGATGTCTGTAATGATAAAGCACAAACTCGTGCTCTGCACCAGCGTTTCTCATCCCTGGCAGCTTTAAGATGGGTGAACTTCAACTCCTAGAATTCCCCAGGCTGGCTAGGGAATTCTGGGAGTTGAAGTCCACAGATCTTAAAGCTGCCAAAGTTGAGGAAAAACTACTTTACACCAACAGGGTGTGTTTAGTATTAAAAGCACACTGCGTTCCAGTAGTGCATATATTGAAACCAATCAAATAAACAATAGTGTACAATAGTCAAAAGACACTACCATAATCAGTTAAATATAATTTCAGAATCCCTATTTCATAAAAATGCATGGTCATTTAAGGGTGACATTTTATATCCTCCTCATTAGCCAAATAACCAGTTTATTCAGTTTTAATTTTTATTTTTAATTTTTCCCAAAGATAAAATATAAACTATGGAATTAAAAAAAATTACAAAACAAAAAAATGAAAAGAAAAAAGAACAAATATAAAATTAACAGTAAACATGTAGCCTCCACCCTGGTTGAATGCTGATACCTGTATCTCAAACAAATACTCAGAATTATATTTTGTACAATTGCTACTAGCCTATCAATATGATTAAGTTTCTTTGGAAATAGTCACATTTTTACTGTTTATAAATCCTGCTGTAATTAATCTTACTAATTATTTACCTCTAGCTATATCTACTTTTATTTTTAAATTTTTAATTTTTAGCTTTTTAAGTGGAATTCTGGTCATTGACCATAATAAAGAACTAACTGATCTCAGAACAGTGTTTCACTGGATATGAAAAATGGTCACACTGGCTACTAATGTAAACACAGGAATACAAACATGACATATATTACAAGATGTCAAAAAGACAAAATATGCAGACAGATCTTTAGATATAGCTTATCTAAAAAGCTATATTGATTATTTTTAATAGAAGCAATTAAAATGGCAACCAAGTTACTTGAAGAAACATCATCAAATAATATGCAGATTGTGATTTTTCTAAATATGGTCCTTCTAAGGGAAAATTTACCCATGGATTGACTGCCTGGTAGATGACATATTTTTTTCTGTAGCTATTATTAAAAGTTATGCAAGTAACACAGACTAAAATAAGCAGTGATTTAAGATATGAAACTAAAATAAAGTGCAGATAGGAAGTGTCAGCCTAAATTTAATTCTGACTTACTAACTTTAGAATATTATTGTTCATTGGCCACGTTTTGTGGATGGAAAACTGTATCTGATTTGGCAGCATTTAAAGCAACAAAACATCTATCTAGAAGCGTCCAACTATTTTGTTCCTGCAAATTCCCTCTTTTTAAATTAAGAATATAAAGGCAATATAGCTAAGGCAGAATTACTCTACCTTGAAAATAATAGAAAATGATATATTAATGATACAATAGGACATTTAAGCTTTTAAGAATCTTCCAGGATATTTTTCTTCAACCTTCTTTAGCCAAGATACCCTAAACTTTAACAGAATCTGCAAGTTACAGAATGTTTGACAAGCTTAGAGGTTCCAGTGTTTGCATGTTCTCATTTTTGGTTAAAATCTCTGATATCCAAAAAGATAAAATTAAAGGATAAATTAATTCTTCTGCTCACAGCAACAGCAGTACTAGCACTTATTTCAAATCTGTGAAAGATCTCTAGTATATCCATGTGACCTGTTTTGGACCCATTGCTGCATCCTTTAAACTTCATCTAGAAAGTAGGGAACTTGCATAAGACTGTTTTCAAGTCTCAAATAATTTCATATATGAAAATCAGTTATGAAAGCTTCCCAACTATTAAGGTTATCCACTTGACCTCCAGAAGTTGTGAATGCTCCAACACTGGAAGTTTTTAAGAAGATATTGGGTAACCATTTGTCTGAAGTGGTGTAGGGTTTCCTGCCTAGGCAGGGGGTTGGACTAGAAGACCTCCAAGGTCCCTTCCAACTCTGTTATTCTGTTCTGTTACCTCCATCTCCTTCTATGGCTTTGACTACTATAGGAATGCTTTATACATCTCATAACACCTGACTCCATACCTCTCTTTCCTTATGGGCATACATTGTTTCTGTTTTACGCTATAATTTCTATTGGGAGCAGGTCACAGGATCAGAACTGTGTGAACAAAACGAACATGAACCTGTTTTTCTTTTTAGTGTGTTCTTTCTTTTTTAATTGTAAGCCACCCAGAATCATCAGACCTCCAAATTGCAAAAACAAAAGAAATAAACATTCATCTCAACAGCAAAAAAAAAAAAAAAAAGAAAAGTGTTCTGTCTGCTCTTGAATAAGTAACATAGTAAAAAGCAATGTTACTGAATTGGGCTGTAATCCATGTAATTTACTTGAAGGTACACAGAAGAAATTGTTTAAACTTGGCCTTCTTCAAAAACATTTCTCTTAAAAAAAATTCCCAGTCTAGCTTACAGTCTGGTATTTTCTGGCCATTCTCTCATCCAAATACTAAAAAGCCAACCCTCCTTATTTCTAAATTCAGACAAGGTTAACAAGGTGCTTCCCCCTCTTGAGGTGGTGACCCAAAAGAACTTCAAATGGGAGGTGTGTGTGTGTGTGTGTGTGTGTGTGTGTGTGTGTGTGTAAAACAACAGCACCAGGAACAGAGGGGGATCTGGAAGGAAGTACCTCTTTGAAAATTCAGCTACTCTGATAAAAAAATATTGCACAAAATTTCAAGGGCTCTAACCTAGAGATGTAAAATTTCCGGAAATTTTGAAGCTCGGAAAAAAACCCAGGTTTTTTCCGGTTTTTTTGGGGGGGAAACGGAAATTTTCGGAAAAATCGAAAAAAATGCTACATTAGCACTTTTTTTGTCTTTTTAAGATTGAAAGTCATTCTGTTACTTTAGGAACATAAAATATGACTATGGACAATTTGACTTGGCATAAAATTATCACAACTAGCATATTAAAAATATAGTGTAGCCAAACAATTATCACAAACAGAATTTACTTTTTTATAATATTTATTTGTAACAAAGGGAGAAACAATCTCCTGAAGTGCTTACTAGTTTATGTGGAACAGCCAAAAAGCCAACACAAAACAATTTTCAAAACCAAAAGTAACAATTGTTCATATTTAATCTCTTG
>QLTV01001997.1:3073981-3140104 GCA_003457575.1 Thermophis baileyi
TAAATTGTTTTTATATGTTTTATTTTTTATGATGTAAGCCGCCCAGAGTCCTTCGGGAGTTGGGCGGCATATAAATTTTATAAAATAAATAAAATAAATAAATAAATAAATACTTCTCTGTAAGGTGTTCAATGGAGAAGATGGCTACACATGAACATTTCTTTGCAAAGATGGTCATTTTTCTCCATTGGAAAGTATGCAAAATTTTGAATAGGCCTACCCTAGCAAAAATTTCAATTTTCTTATACTGTAAAAAGATGGGTTAAAATAGTGCAGTTTAAACCAGGGATTCTTATCACTTGAAGAAGACGACAATTTAGATTTATCTGGGATATTCCATTTCCCTCCAATGAAAAGCAGAATAATATAATTTGTAAATGGCAAAGGCCACAGAAAGCCACAGTTAGTATCACTGCTTAGGAGAATGCTAAGTAGTATCAATATCTCTCAATTAAAATTCCAAGATTTCCTGCCGAGTACAGGTAGTCCTCGAGTTACGAATGTAATGGAGCCTGCCCATTCCGTTCGTAACCCGAGGATTCGTGAAAGTGAATCTTGTACCTTGAACGGGATCACTCCCTCCTTTCGCCCACGCATTCGCTAATCAAATGAGAGGCTCGTTAAGTGCAAATGAGGTATTTCAGGGTGGGAAAGGCCATGGAGGGCCTACTGATGGAACAGGCCACCTGCCTAAAGGCCTCCCTGACCCAATGAAATACCTCATGCTCCCTACATTTGCTTCCCTCCCCCATCCTGCCGCACCAGGTCACTTACCTAGCGAAGATCTAGCGAGCTGTCTCCTCTCTAGCCTCTCAGCTGTGGGACACTTTGAGGGAGCGAAATCGCACTGCCTCAAAGCATCCCATCAGCTTGCAAACATTTTGCACGGAGACTGGAAGTTTCTGGGTGCCGTGATCTCATGGCCTGAAGTCCCGTGAGATCACCATCCCCAGAAGCTTCTAGTCTTTGCGCAAAACATTTGCAAGCCAATCGAATGCGGGAAGCGAAATTGTCCTGCTCTCAAAGAAACCATGGCAAAGAGGAGACAGTTTTGCAAGGTAAGTGAGTCTGGCGCGGCAGGATGGGAGGGGGGAAGCAATTGAGACCCGTTGGGGGGGAATAGGTAGGGTGAATGTTGCAGTGCCTCTGCAGTCATTCGTAAGGGTGAATAACTGCTGTGGTGCTGTAACATTTGTAATTTCGGGACTGAGTCGTAAATACTTGGGGGGGGTTGTTATCGCGTAACTTCAAACAGTCACTAAGTGAACTATTGTAACTCGAAGATTACTTGTACAGGTGTCCATTCCTTGGTGTTTAAAAGTTTTTGCAACCTTCTTCATCAGTTTTCAGCACAAGCCACTTGTTCTAACCAGCAAATATCCAATATACTGTACTTCCAACCTCTTTATTCAGGAAACAAAATATATAACCTTTTCCAACTCTCTCATTTTCTTTACCCTAAGCTGGGTAAAGAAAGAGAATCAAGAACAAAGGGCACCTAACTCACATGAGCCCAAGACCAGAAAAAAATATGTTTTCTTTAAAAGAAAGAAACAACAAGTGGGCTCTGCCACAGCACAAAGCATTCCTACTCAGGGATTTAGCCAGTCAAGAATATTCCATTTCCTGACCCTTCAATTTCAGAAATATACCAGACAAGCTTAATGTTCATTAGGCTCTAAAGACTTTTCTTCTTCTGAAAACATATATGTAGCATGTTGCTAATGAAAAATATTCATACGTGGAGAACTGAGCTTGCTAATAATATACATACAAAATGTATTAAGAAGCATAAGAATACCTGATCCCGCATCATCCTGGACTCTCATTCGCTGTATATGTAAATTTGTGGGCATGAATTCAAGCTTTTTATCACCTTTCAGACTACTTGCTTTAAATGATGGTCCTGGAGAAATGAATTGAAAAAGATCAATTTTTGTATATTCATTTCAGAGAAATATAATAATTAATGAACAGAAAAGAACAATGACCTTAAAGAACAATAACAAAATGATAAATAGATCAGCAATTGTATTTCCTATATTTAATCACAAGTCAGAATGAAGAGTCATGCTTCCAATTCCGATCCCCGTGGGAAACTGTTTAAAAGAAGGTAGACTTGCTTCTGGATGTTGTAGCTAATAACCACCATTACAGTCTCTCACAATACATAATTATGTTTGCAATAGAAAAGAAGGTTGAATTATGGAGTCTTTGATGGTTTCTGAACTTGGTTGTTTGTTTCATTACCCAAACTAGATAACATCACCAGTGCTAGTGATTATGCTTGTATTCACCAAATTGTTCATTGCAATCTTAGTTCATTCTCTGATGTTTTCCAAGCTTGAAATGTAACAGGACTATGGCTTATGCTTCTTTTTGGATTAAACAACTATCCAAGAGTTTCCAATATACTTTTTTGATGGAAAAATAAATGTAGCTGATATATTGCTTTCAAGAAAGTAAATAGAGAAAATATGCCATTAAGATCCTGTTTTAGTGCTGTCTATAGAGTATTTTGGACTACAGACATGCAGAATATTTTTGTAAAACTGATTGTAAAAGCATGAAGATAATTTTAGAATACTGTAAGATTTTTTTTAAAATGTACATCTTAAAGGCTTAAATATTTAGAGGATAAATGGAAAGATCTGCCAAATTTCATAATTTCGACTTAGTCCTTTAAAAGCAATGTGAAAAATTTTGAATGCTGACTAATAAAGGACACACACACACAAAAAGATAATGCTCTTTTGCTGTGAATCCTTCTAATTCCATAACTGGACATACCATTTTATTGTCATTTATTTGGAAATGTTAACATTATAAAATATTGGTTCTGGGATTTTGCTTATAGGATTAAAGCTTATGCAAACAAAGCATTTCTTTGCCCCAATACTCATCCATCCTTGATGTGCTGCTTTAAGCTTCATTCTGCAAAGCCTTTCCACCTCTTGATTTTCCTTTGTTATTGCTGCTTTCCCTTTATTTAGGATAAATGTTTTCATCAACCTGGCAAAAGCTAGCATTCTGGAGATGTGCCTTCTCTGCCGCAGCCCCTGCCCCTATATTCCCCCTTCAGATATCAGGATGACCCTGACCCTCTTGGCTTTTTGTAAGGTCATGAAGACTTGGTTGTAAGTCCAGGATCTAGGGTCCCTGAGTATGGTAAGGTTCCGGCTGTATTCACATCCATAGTAATAGTTTTTACTTGGTGCCATATGTATTTATTTTTCTTATTTTAAATTGTTTTAAGTCATATGATGCATGTCGCCCAGAGTTGTACCTACCACCCTGTTGAGGTAGGTAGCTATCAAACTCAAATAAATAAATAAAGTTTGAAGAGATCTTCAGACTCACCAGTTTAATGACAAATCAGACCAGACATCCAGCTCTTCGTATGATTAATGGCTAAATGTCAAAGACAATGTAGAATCAGGTCCGTATATATTGGGACAATGATGGAGGTTTGGGAATATTCACCCCTATTCCAGTAGTTTGCATTCAATCAGAAGATTTTAAATTAGGCCTTGTCTAGATGAGAACTTACCAGTGGAAACACTTTTGTCAAAGTCCTTGAATTAAAGCTGAAAGTCTTCACTTCATTGATGTCTTGAATGTTTCATTTGAAATTCAATGTGATGATGTACAGAGGCTGAATGCCAAAAAACATTGTCCCAATATATGCAAACCTGACTTTTTAAAATCTCTACTTTTATTGCAACGGCAAAAGAGTCACATCAATGGCAAGTCCAGATCACTCGTCGCAGTTACAGTATTTCGTCCAACTATTTCTTCTTCAACTGTGGTCCAATACTGGAAGTGGCCTTAATGGGCAAAGTGTGTTTAAAAACTGCCAGTAGAGTGCAATGTAGTAGACTTCATTATAATGTTCAGCATCCCTTACTCTTTTCCTTTTTAAGTAAAATTGAAGAAGTCCAATATTGTAAAGATATTCATGTAGCTGTTCCTGCTCTATCTAGTTTAGCAGAAAGGGATTGTTGTTTAAAGACTAGAATTCCAGGCAAAAACCCAAATTAAAAAATGCAATTTAAAAAAGACAAATTGTTCATTTATTTTTTTAAAAAGGCACAATTTTTGTAAGCTAAAAAACCCAGTATGATTCATAGCACTCTTTCTGTTCTTCTTCTGTCTTAGTATATATACAGACTCATTTCTGATCTATTTTGGACACAAAGATATCTGCTGTTCTTTTGCTTTTAATGGCATTTCAAAATGTTTTAGTGATTTTTTTTGTAACTACTAGATCCATTACTATTTTACTTTGTGGTTCTGTTGCCTTTCATTTGTACTGAATGCATAAGCTGTCATTATATTTATAGAATTCTTCTTCTATATCCACTTCCAATCTTCCTGGACAAAGAAAGCTAGTATGGATGGTATGGATAGTATACAAGATTCCACATCCCTTCCTATATCCATCCTGGTGAAACCAAATGACATAAGCGAACAGAACAATTACTAAGAATCTATGCAATTGTGTCTGTATGAAGAGTACAGTTAGACAGCAATCTTCTTCTAATGAAAAGGCAACAAAATCTACAGCTGGTGATTTCGAAACCATCGTAAAAATTATATCTGAAGCATCTACCTTTATACTGATGAAGATTTGTCATGTTGTCCTGATAGGTCAGAATAATTGTTTGGTACTGAGTGACTATTTGCCGACGAAGACTTTCCCAGCAAGGTGACAGTTCTCCCAGTTCTTCAAGTTCACAAATCCTACCAAAACATCCACATAGACAATGAAATACTGTTAGATCAGTTGTATACTAAATGAAAAACAATATATCCTCCTCACCTTTTAAAACTATCTATTCAAGCCTACCCATGGACTACTTAAATATTTTATTTTAATTAGAATACATTTTGAGCTTTTTTGAGGCATATGTTAAGCCTTGTTATTCTCATATATTTTTTCTTAAATTACTTTGTCCTTACATGGAGAAAGGTCAAATATTAACCACATTCATATCCTAACTGTTTATTTATTCCATTTTCTAGTATTAAGTGGGACTGATGGATATCAAGTAAAATTTTTGTTTCTGACAAGATCTCATGCCATTAACAGCTTTAGAACAGAATTTAATCAAGCAAAATTTTCTAAATGTGGAAATGCAATGATGGGAGAAGATGCTTCTACCTTATTATCATTTCTTGTGTAAGGAAGGGGGATTCCCTCTAATATTTGAAAACTGGTTATCTCCATTTGTAAACACTGAATAGCACACATGTAGTAAAAGCTTCAGAGGAACTGATAATGTCTCTACCTTCATTAAGGAGATGTAATACATAGCTTTTTGTTTCTAAATATGTGAAGTAGAATTAGGCCTAAAAGCATTTATAGGATTTTCAAATTATGTTCTCACATTTCCACGCATGTGCTCACAAACTAAATAAGAAACAATGCAATGTTTTTTATAAATGTGTTTAACTTACAAAGTAGCTAATTTTGTAGGTTTTTTGTAATGTTGCTTTTTCTGCCAGGGTGTGAATTCCAATGTAAACACAAAGAATAAGGGATTGATAATAACATAAATAGTAGGCATGACAACTATTTAATTAAAAAAAGAAGGCTACACAAAAAATACAATAGGTGGTTTCTGCTTGTACTTTTGTTTATTTATTTATCATATTTATATGGCTACCATCTCAAGTATCTCTTTTGCACCATATTGCAAAATTCTGAAAAGTCAGGATTTCCATACACAAGTGTGTTCCAGGTCAAATACAGGTTTGAAAAGCTCAGATTGAACAGCTTCCTATAAAAATGAAAATCAAATTTTCCCCATCCTATCTATTCCACTAGTGTAATACATTCACTGTTAAGGTCTCTATAATTCTTATATCCTAATTACTGTTTAGTACTGTTATTCTGTTTGCTTATTTTAAAACACTTCTGTCAAATATATCACCAAAATACTAACTGACAGCTCATGTATAAATTGCTAGCTGTAAGTATACAGGGCCAAATGGAGAATTGTAGTGCTGACATGATACCACAATTTATAGCTCTGCACTGACATAATGAACTAATACAGTCCATTACACCACCAGAAAAGCACAAGATAATGATGGACCTATTTCTCAAACTCTTGGCCAGTTTCTTCAAAAAAACCCTTTTTTAAAATCTCCCAGCCCACCTTCCTATTTCTGTTCTTTTACCAGGAGAAATTGGAGGAAACATTAGCAACCAGCTTTGCCTTGTCCTGTCTCATCCCCCCGAAACTTCTCGCTCAGAATTAATGCATACACCCCATTTCCACTTCTACCTAAGCAATGTTTTTCCACCGGGCAGCAACAATTAGGAAGAAGACCCACAGCCATGATTACCATGTCTAGAAGACACTCTAGTGGCAATATGAGTCAAATAAACACTTGAAATGGTTTGTAAATCCAATAGATTGCTATATGATTGCAATTTCTAAAACTCAGGAAGTCAGTGGAAATTTTCCTATTGAATTGTCTGCTACTAATTCCAAATCCAAAGCACTGTGGATTGAAAATACAAGTTCTATGTACAGTACTGAAAAATATTACTTTTTACTGATGTGATTTCATCAAGTTCAACCATTTTCTTCTTTTCAAACTAATCTCTCCCGTTTACTTTATTTTTTTTTCTTTCAAAATATATCAATTTGAAAATACAAGATATACCAAATATGGAAGATTTTATAACATATTTTTACTACATCATTCTTTTCCAGAAAAAGCTGTATTGTGTCACTGCAGTTTCTGGAATTTATATCCATACTTGTAGCATTTGGAAAATTATATCAGTACTTCAACTCACTATAGAATAAAACTAAATAGTGCCGAGATTATTCATATAACATAAATAGGTATGCTTTACCAACAGTAGTGGATTAGACAGCCAATTCACTCATGGATCTTATTGGGTGAGCAGAGCTTAGACTTCTCTCAACTCAATCTAATTGAGTCAGTCAATCATTGCTTCCTAGCTCAGTCTAACTAAAGTCCATGCTGGTTGAGAATTTGGGGAACTGAAGTCACACATGTCTGGGTAGACATTAGGTTGGGGAATGCTGAATTAGACAAAATGGCAAGGGTGGAAAAAGTTAAATAAATATACCAAGAAGCATTATTTGTCCAATTTACAGCAGCGATGATCTACTAAAATTAAGCATTTGATGGTTAATCACAAATAATAGAAAAATAATAATGGTATATAGTATATGAAAACCCAGTTTCCTGTAATACCCACACAGATCCCTCTATGTATGTTCTACATTGACCTATCTATGTATATCTGCTAATTTTATCCTGAAACTGCTCTATTGGGAAGTTCTAATCTTGGCAAGGCATAATTTAAAAACTTCTGATTGAATGCAAATTACTGGAAAGGAACTGGATATTCCCAGACCTCCATTAGAAGGTGAGAACCTTCTAATCACTGCATGAATTACACTGCAATAATGAATCACAGAAGCAGATGACATTTACAGACATCCTAGTTTAAAATACAAAAAGGTAATTTTTCAACTATGGCACATAATGCCAGGATTCTGAGACAAAAAGAAAGACCGCAGAAAACTGAGTAATTTCTCATTAAAATTTTATCTCAAAGCCTGAAGCTGCTTTTTATACAGCTCCAGTAATATAACAGCAATTATATCATTTATCCTGTACACTCATTCTTACAACACCATTATGACAATGATGTGTCAGATTCCCCTTATATCCAATGAAAGTAGCAGGAATGACAATTAATCAACAAATCACTCAATCCAGCTTTCCCCAATCTAGTGTCCTTCAGATACTTTGGACATGTGATATCATCCAATCCCAACTTCAAAGTCAATTGTCTAGTGGCAATTGTAGGCCCCAGATTGGACAAAGCACCGGCATGAGAATGTCAAAGATGCCTTCCATGGTAAGAGTCAGATGGGATCCTTTTGTACCAGTTTATTTACAATACTGAAAATAATCTAGGACAGATATTATCATTACCTTACTTCTACTGTTAGGCCAATTGAACCTGGATTCAAAGTAAATTATGATGAAAAGTAAAATGAACCCCAAGTAAAATAGATACCCAATGACAGAAATCTCCGGACCAGCAAACTATATGTTTGCTAAAAGTGTTGAAAATTATATTACAGGTGTCAGCAGTTGATAAATTAAAGTTTCAATTAAGTATTACCCCCCCCTATTCTTCAGAATTATCCTGAAATAACAGAAGATGTGAAATCATCCATCCTATCCATGTTAGTGAAACTTCTGAATACTTTTGATCAGTCACTGTATTACACAGCATGCTGAACTTCATAGGCTGTTAATCCAATCCAGCAGAGTTCTTCTCATACTTTTATAAACTAATATTTCAGTATACAAAACTGTCTAGATATCAGGGCATTCTTAGCAAGGAATCCAGCTAGGAGCCACATCTTCCAGAAGACTCAGTGCAGCTGCTTTGAAAGCTGTTCCCAGCTATCCCTGCATACATGTGCATACATGTGCATGCACCGGGAACACCTCTGCTGGGACGGCACACAGAACAAAGCAGCTCTGTGAAGTGGCTCATGAGAAACCCAGGAAAAGTCTCCAAAGTAGCAATACCAAGCAGTTGTTTCATCATTTCAAGGTGGATCAGTGCATTCTGCAGAACTGCTCTTTGGAATGCTCTACTACTCTATACATAACATGAAACAAATCCTGTGGGGTGTTACTGTACAGTACTATAGTACTTTGATGAGGTTGGTGTGTTTTGGACACTTCTGCTTTAACCAGTATCTGATTTGCTTTTTTTAAATTTATAATTGTTATTTATTTATATTAACAAATATTATTTTCACAAAATGAAAATCAGCCAATAAATACTTGCTTTGTTTCAGAATTAGATTGTATAAATTTAATAAAACAATGATAAGTAAACTTATAAATTAAAAAAAACTTTAGGTCAAGTGTTTTGGGGTGATGGAGTAATTTCAAAGCAGTCAAAGCAGATTCCAGAGGAAACTGAAGGCAAACAAAAATTATATGCTTTTCCCATGAAGCCATTACACAAAATTAATTGCTAATAGTCATTTTATATACTGATTTTTTTCCTATAAATAGTTTTCTTAAATCAGAAGCTCAAGCAGGAAAAACTCAGTAAGTAAATGGAGGACAAATTGTCCTCTACAAGTGCCAGTGTGTACCTATGCTAACTGAAACAACACATATTTGCCTAAACAGCAGCAGCAGCTGCTGCAAAGTCTGGAAGAGTGCAGTACACATCCTATTCTTCCCCCCCCCCCCCATTTATTTCACAACATTTTACAGCATGCCCATTCCTAGAGGACATTGGTTGGGAGGCAAATAACAAATCAAACAATTTTCAAATAACAGCATTAATTATGATTAGAAGTTTTGACTTGGTGAGATTTAATCCAGTCTTGTTTTTCCCATCCACACCCTCACCAACTCCAGGTACCAGTTTTACAGCATCTTTGGCTCAGCTGGATGAGATAATATAAAACTGGGTATCATCTCCACATTGATGACCTGGATCATAACTCTGAACTCTCAATCATAACGATTTCCCCAGTCAGTCTCATGTATTAATTAACATGGAGAAATAAGAACACTAAAATACTCAACACTCGAGTTTACAAGGACTCAAAAAGTGATTCCCATGACTATGGATTGTTAGTCACCACTGAGGTAGGAATGGAACAATCACAGAATGGTGCTCCCAGTTTACAACCCTGAAAACAATCTGAAGGATACCAAGGTCAATGGTATCAATGGTATTAAACACCATTAAAAGGTCCAATACTACTCCCAACAAAGTTCCATCAAATGTAAATCAACCAGAGCGATCAATGCCTTTTCTACCCTGTAACACTATAGAACAAACAAGTAATTGTGCTGCATTATTTTCCAGCCTACCAATTATTTACAGACATGATTAAATATTTATAGACATGATCAGGAAAAGAAATAAAAGATGTCAGCTAATCACTGTAAGCATTGTGCAAAGCTGAACTGTTTGCCTTAATATTGTATTTCCTCGTTAGCATCAACAATTAAAACTTTATTGCAGTGACTTTTACCTTGCAGCATCTTCCTCTAGCAGCAATTTCACAAATTGTCTGGGAATGTGTAAAGAGAGCACACTCTCTCCCATTTGCTCCAAAATCCTCAGATGGTTGCCATCAGTGGTAGGAAAACGATACATCCGACAAATGGCACCTCCAAACACTAAAATATTAAAACACTTAAATAAGTACTTCATTGCAATTAGGCCATGCAAGCTCCATTCCCCTAACACATTAATTTAACAAACCGTTTAGAGAGGCTAGAAACCCTATTAACCTTGAAATGCTAAAACCTACTTAGCACATCCAAGCATATTAAAAGCACAGCTTATAAGGTACACTCCTCTCAACAAAAAGCAGAAACGGAAAGTTGAGTTTTGATACAATATGCCAAAAGTTGACATTGAAAAGATTGTTAAGTATTGTATGACCATACAAATGAATATTTAGACTGTGAAATTCAGGTCTTCCTAGTTTCTCAGCGTAATGCATTTAGTGATGAGACAAAAGATAGGCTTATGGACTGTTCTTGTTTGAAGAACAGTTCTTTTCACTCTGCCATCCATGCACTTGCCTTTGATACCACAGGCCCTGTATGTTTCAACTTAAAAGGAAGACACAACAGAAAGTAAAAGAAACAGTTCTTTTCACTCTGCCATCCATGCACTTGCCTTTGATACCACAGGCCCTGTATGTTTCAACTTAAAAGGAAGACACAACAGAAAGTAAAGGTTGGACAACTAAAATCAAAACCTATGCTGGAAACAGTTGTTACTATGTAAAGAAAACACAGACTAATGTGCACTCATAATGTGTGAATGCTTTTTTAATTACATAATATTTAAGACAGAAACATCAGTGATGCTAAGCTTTAAATAGTCCTACAAGCATATTAGAGGCTTCTGATCAGTTTCTTTCAGCTTGCAATTTCTTTTGCATCCTCATGGCCTCCTAAAGATCATGGCTTAGATTCAAAACAGCACAAAGCTTGCAGCCAACTCCCCCCTCCCTCTGAAAAAAACCCACAGATCTCTTATGCATAGACAGATGTACTGTAGATCAATGCCGTATTTTCATCTGGATTGCAATCTAGGCCAACTACTTCTGGTGAAGTGAACTCTGCCGTCCTCCCCCGCCCTTAATCTAAGAGATTTCAGTGAAATCCTGGAAAAATATTATTACTTAGAATAAAAGTCTGCATGTGAACAATGATTTAATCATTTCTGCACGTAGATGAACTGAATGACCATAATGCAGATGTAGATGTGTCCAAATGCTTTTATATAGTTAAATCTGTGATGTAGCACACTGTTAAAGTTTTGAAAACCATAAAATAATGCAACTTGGAGCTTTTCCTCTTCAGTATTTATTCACTCTGTTCCATTAAGTCAGCTCTGATCAGTCCCCCTAATACTGATGATGATGTTAATATTCACTAGATCTCTTCTCTACACAAAGCCAAATGGAAGAATCCTTTGTCTGGTCAATCTGATTACATAAACACTGACATAATATATGGAAGAACACGCATGACAATGGACTGGAAAAAGCCAAATTAAGATGCAGAATGCTCATCCATTCAAGAAACTATTTACCAGATTTTAATAATACATCTTTTCGTAATGAAGCATATTTGGATCGGATTCCTAAGGACTCTGTCAAACTTTCATCAACTGGTAGCACAGTCTGGAAAAAAAGCAGAAAAATATATTAATTACAAATACAGAGTAATCAAGCATCATCATTTGTAAGATTAATATTTAAGCCAGGTTCTCAAACTGAAGGTGCAACCTAGAAATTCAGAAACTTGACAAACAACAGATTCCTATAAGCAGAGTTGCAAAGTGCCCCAGCCAAGATTCCTCAATTCCTAAGATATATTGTATTTGCCTGAGAGGAAAACAACAGTTCCTTTTTTAAAAAAAATCATCAATAATTTACCTTTAGGATGAAAAAGTTGTCTTAGATTTATTGAGAACACAATAAAGAAAGCAAGTAAGCTTTTTTCTCATTTTCATTTTTGGAGTTGAGATGGTAGCTTACACAGGTCTCTTCCTTTTAGATACGTAACAGCAGGGGTGAAATCCAGCAGGTTCTGACAGGTTCTGGAGAACCGGTAGCGGAAATTTTGAGTAGTTCGGAGAACCGGTAGTGGAAATTTTGAGTAGTTCGGAGAACCGGTAG
Source organism: Thermophis baileyi (assembly GCA_003457575.1). Classification (NCBI taxonomy): domain Eukaryota; kingdom Metazoa; phylum Chordata; class Lepidosauria; order Squamata; family Dipsadidae; genus Thermophis; species Thermophis baileyi. The sequence goes on from QLTV01001997.1 coordinate 3,086,230, forward strand.
TGGAAATTTTGAGTAGTTCGGGCTTCCTATTGGGGACCTAAGGAGCCCGGGCGGGCAGGCGAGAAGTGGCTGGGACGGGAAGGGCGAGTAGAGGCCAGCGAGGCGCCCCTCGACGTGAGTGACATCAAGTTGACCACGCCCACCCAGTCACATGACCCATTTCCCATATCCTTCCCCTGCCACGCCCACCAAGCCATGCCCACCAAGCCACACCCACCAAGCCACACCACGCCCACCAAGCCACGCCCAGAGAACCGGTAGTAAAAAAAAATTGGATTTCACTACTGCATAACAGAATATTTTTATCCAACAAAGGCTGAACTGCTTTAGAAAAAAAAAATTGACTCTGAGGAATGGGGTGGGAAGAATAAGAAGAGTTAGATATATGGCAGAAAAACAACCAACTCACCCTTCCATTAATAGTATCAGGAGATCTAGTCACGGGAGGCCTTTCGTCTGTATTTTCTTCCATCTGCCATCCTATGGCTGTAATGTTCCCGACACGGTCATTTTCAGCAGATCTACAATGTACAAATTACTTGGGATAAATCAATCAAGGCCCATGAGACACAACGGTGCCCCTTTCACTAAGAGAGATACAATTGTGCAAAATGGCAAAATTGGACTCACTCTGGCCTCCAAATTCTGTTATTTATAAAACGCCATGTCTTGAATGGGATTTTATCCTCCGTTAAAACAAGTCTAATCCCAAATTTCAGACTCATAATTTTGCCAGTGGTAAAGCATATTAAGAAATGTTGAGTGCGCACCCTTTTATTCTTCAGTCTAAGTGACACAATATCTTTTGGAAATAAACAATATTTCTGAAAAATTGCTCATCATAAAGCTTATCAAGAAAGATTGAGTGAAATTCTGAGCAGTGATATTTGAAAGTGATTAAGGCTTTGCTGTACCTTTAAAGTCTGTGATAACAACACCCAAGAAATATATGCAGTAATCATAATAAAAGTAATAGCAGTATCTCTAATAATAATATAGCTACATTATGTTTGCTCTTCTAGATGACATGACATTTGTTTTTAGAGGAGCATTTGAGATGAATTCTGATTCTACTTGCAATGTTCATTCTCTTAGTTACAGACTTTCACTGAAGAATGACATTTACATTGTTACATAAATTAGTATTGTGGCTTGTGGATTTCAGCGACCTGTTCTTTAGCATGCTTGGAGTGGAACACTTGGCTTTGAAAAGCTGCAAGACAAAACCCCCAAAGAATATTTCTTTAGTGATTCTGAAGGAAAACTGAAAGGGAAGAAACTGAAGAAATAACTGAATATAAACCATCAGCTAGAGAGGGCTAGAGAAGAGAACTATAGCAAACTGATCTCATTAGATTTTATCCAGCTGCTGGTTTATATGGACAGAAAGTGGCAGACTAAGGCCTACAGCTGTGCTCCCAGCTAATGAAACAAATAGATCTAAGATGAGAAACCTTAAGCCTTTACAAATGATGAAGCTGTATTATCTAAAATAGGATACATTGTCCAGTACAAGTTTTTTGAGGCCTTTGTCTTGTGTAAGAGACATACATGTACATAATAATGGTTCCTGTGAATTATGTAGGTTTTCACAGAATCATATTTTTGAATGGCGCCATTAAAACCATAATGTCCATATCTATCATAGTGAATGACAAAACATGGAATTAACTGCATGCATACAGAAGAATAATTATTTTGATTGGGGGCTGAAGGACTCTTTGCTCAGAGAACACCTGATAGGCACTGAACTTCCAGCTTCTTCTGGCAGAAATAACAGATGGAGAAAAATTGCTCCAAGTTTCCTTGGTGTGTGTGTTTCATCTGGGCCTACACTGTCCCATGAAATATTCAGGCCTGACCCAGGGACACCCATCTAGATTTGGCAGCAGAATTTAATAACTTCCATAATCCTGAGAGTGATGGCTGGAACAGCAGTTCCTATTAGGGCTACCCTTGCTGGTAAGGTCAAAGGGGAATGATGAAGCAAAGGGTAAACCAAAAGACAGATCACGGCAGATGGAGCTCTGAAGGCATGAGGCTGGTCAACCCACCTAGAGAAGGGATTGTAAAATTATGACAAATCTCTTTTATATTTTTGTTAAAAAGTGTATGGAAGTGGCCGATGTTGGGATGAATCTGGTTAACAGAAAATGAGGTCAGGCAGAAGTTGATGAGCACAAGATAAGAAAGTCGGGGTGGGGGGGATTACTGAAAGGACATACACATTTTGAATATAAAGTATGAACCAAGAAAAGCTTGAAATTTTTAATATGGAAATAAAACATTGTAAATGAGAGTTTTAGGAATAAATAGAACAAAATGCATCTCTTTAAAACTGAAAATATTTAGGACTTAAGATGATTTTAAAGGAACAAAGTATCTTCACACTCAAAAAGGAAAGACAGAATCATATTTTTGTCAGATATAACCAATAAATTACAGGATTGTATCTTTAAGAACAGGGGTCAGGTATGATGGCCCTTTTATGACTTGTGGACTTCAACTCCCAGAATTCCTGAGCCAGAAAGGGGCCATTGTTTCCCACCCCTGCTTTAGAATGACGGTATATATAATGAATATTTATATATTACAGACATAATGGTGGAAGACAAATATTGTATAGCAAACTGAAGAGGTTAAATGTAATCTATGGGGGAAAATGTAAGATTAATAATGGATGATTAAGTCCAAAAGTTGGAAAAAATAGAGAAACCTGGAATTACAGGAAGATTGGGATTTGGTAAATTCAATGATGCAGAAAATAAGTCAATCAATTTTGGGGAATAAAATATTCACAATATTCAGAAAAGCTTCCTTTTCATCTGTTTCCAAAGCTAACCCAAACTCTAGTAAGAGGTTGTTCCAGAGGGTTAGTGCTGCTACAGAGAGGCAATTGTCTTAAAGAGGAACCCTTTGGTTTTGATCTGAATTTTAAAAACGAATTAAACCGAACTAGCATGTAACTAAAAAGCCTGGCTTTCTTCAATAAGCATACAGATTATTTTCATATGAAACAAGACTAAATACTAACCTTAGTGTTAAGTGCAGCCTATGACTTTTCTCCTTAAGTAGATCCTGTACAGTGAATATCACAGAACCCAATAAATACATCTGAAGAAAAAAAAACAAAAACATTTCAGTAATAAATTATTACCATTTTTAATTCATTTTGAAAGGCCATTTCTTTGGCTTTAATATTTCATGTAAAACTAAGTCAATAATTTGATGGAGGAATCCCTTTCTCTCTCACTTCTCCCTCAATTCAGAAATCATGCCAAATCATAGAACCCGGTAATCGTAATTCAGAATCTAAATGAGGAGTTGAGGCATTTAACATAGCTAATAGGTATGTAATGTTGTATGTAATAGGTATCTATACCAAATAATACCTAAAGCTTTCATTTTCCATTTTTATAATAAATGCATGACTCCGTAATCCAGTTACCTCTTGTTTATGTGTTGCTAACCAATGCAAATTATATCAACTCACATTTAAAATGGCTTGTTTTTGACTGCCTCTGTATTAAGATTATACATCTATAAACAATGTAAACATTGTTTATGTATATCACGGGTGTCAAACTTTCGGCATCACATTGCCATCACATGATGTATCACGACTTTTTCCCCTGGGGCAGGTGTGGCCTGCACGTGACACATCTGGCCCGCATGCCGCCAGAGAACTTTTTTTTTCTTTATGGGGATAATTTATGAAAACGAGAAGAGGAGAGAACCACTCAATGTCCATTATAATTATTTTTTAGAATTCAGATCCAAAGATTCGTTTCCTCCCTGCCACAGCAAGGAAATCTTTGGTTCCATCTTAACATAGTCCACCTGTTGTGACCCAGCGCAGCAATCCCCCAGAAACGGCACACACACACACTTGTCCAAACTAAAGAAGGTTTTATCACTAATCAAGGCTTAGTGATCATTTAAGTTCAGAGTTTCTCCCAAAGTGCTTGTTACCACTCACATAACACTTTGGCCGGGATTTCAAATACAAAACAAAACAAACAGATTATGAAGTCCTTAATTGCCTCACTTGCTGGAATTGGCCGAGAGCCCGGACTGGAGTTCGTCCAACTGATATCACCGACAATCAGAAGCCAGGTAAAAGACATCCACCTTAAATAGTCTTAGGGCGTGGCCCATCTGCCTGCAGGTTTACATGTGAGGAGACCTCCTCCTGCAGAGCCACTCTTGCCGGCTAGCTGCCCTGCGTGCCCTAGCATCAATCAGAGGCTCCTCCTCTTCACTGGAGTCACTGAACTCCTGCTGGGGAGGTGCAGAAGGCCCTGATTGAGTATCGTCCTCTGGCCCTGCGTCCTCCTCGGTCTCGGACTCCGGTGCCGGAGCTACAGACTGCTCTTGCCACCCTATGGTCTGTTCTTGTTCTTCCGGATCCATGAGCAGCTGCATGGGACGGGGGCAAGCCACAACACCACCAACTATATACTGTATTTAATTATACAGCATACTACCATCCTTTTTTACTCAATAATGATACTAAGCAGGGGCATTTAAGATTCATTAGCAAGGTAAGGTTGCAGATTTCCTTTCACACCTGCAAACCCCAAAGAAAATGCCACCCCAGCTTTAGAAATAAGAATGAGCATCCTCACCAATGCAGCTGGGGTGATTTTGACTTAATTCAAATATATGATTCTTGATTAAATTTGTATGTATTTTTGAGCAAAGGAATGTAATATATTTAATATAATCTTCAAAAACAGGCTCAGACTATTATATTTATAATAATTACTATAATAATGCCAGCCTTTAAAGAACCTAGACAGGGCCTCCAGGATCAAAAGCATGCAAGCTTTGGTTCAGATGTGCAGCAATAAGATGTTTTTAACTTACAGTTCCCTGAGATCTATCTTTTACATCGTATATAGAAAGTTTAATTTGTGTCATCTGATTAATAAGAGAGTCTTGAAAAAAGGCAATGCTGCTTAGAAAGATGGGATTATTTGTGCCCTGTAATGGAAACAAAAAAATAATAATCAAAAATTAGTAGAGACAAATTGGTACCAGTTGAATTTAATCAGGTTACTGATGCAGCAAACACAATACAACCTACCTCAATAATTTCTGTTTGAGCATGCTTTGTCCAGAATGCCTGAGGTGGTGTAGTTACACTCACTGCTACAAAACAATTTGGCTTCCTATCTAGTGATGGAGTTAACAGTTCACTGCAAGCTGTGGAAAATCAACAGCACTGTTTGTACACACTGAAGGAACTGAATTTCACAAATCGAATACAAGAAATGAAAATTTTTCACTTGTTAAATACAAAACAATGACTGAACTGATCATAATTACTGTCATTTTGATATACAGGGTTATTCAAAAAGAATGAACCGATTTCATGATGCAATATTTTATTAAGGAAAAGTAATACAAAGCTCCAGCCAAGTCACAAGTATTCTACTCACAATCAACTTTTATTTCCTGTTTTACAAGTGTTCAATGTGGCCACCACCTGCAGCACAGTCAACATCAATGCAATAAGAGAATTCCTCTCAGGTGCGTATCAGCATATCACAATCCACTGAGTTGATCGCTGTTGTTATTCGATGTTTAAGGTCATTGAGGTTAGTGGGTAGCGGTATAACATAAACATGATCTTTTACATATCCCCACAAGAAAAAAATCACACACGCTTCGGATGTTCTTAGGAGAGGGCGGGTTAATGTCAAATAGCCTTCGAAAAGCACACTGCACCTTGACAATCGAATTTGTTTTTGCGAACTCAAGAACGCAGAACGCCTTTTCCTGAGGACTCGCCATTCCAAGGGTAAACAAACAACTGAATGTTGCCGGAAGAACGACGCGACTACATCGCCCCTGTGGCAGCCATTCAAAACTTAGATAACTCCTCTTTCAAATGATCACTGACTCATTACATGACGATGCTTGAGAACTGAAGCAATGCGTCATGAAATCGGTTCATTCTTTTTGAATAACCCTGTACATGTTATACCACACAACACTAGCCTACTGTCTGAAATAAAGAAAAGAGAGAAAAATAGAAGATACTGAGTATGGAAAAAAATAATGTGAAAAAAGTTTAATTATAATTTAAAGTTCGATAATTTTCAAGGATTAGAAAAAGAGAATTGATGCCGGCTGTATATTCAGATGCCGTATTTCACACAAAGGTGTAGAATGGAAGATTGATCAAAAGAGGTAGTGTGCAGAAACAGATTATTAGAATAACAAGCTGCCCAGTTTGTGTTAATTTTGATACATTTTTGACATATATTTTACATTGCTCTTGCTAGATTATTTAATGTTTTAATTTAACAGGCTGTTTTCCTGGAAAGGTGATATATTTATAATACATTACCAAAATTAATCCAAAATGATAAATCACAAAGTGCTGAGGAAGGTAGCTCTAAGTGTCATGGGATCTTGTAAAACGTGTTTTGCTATAACCAACCATTAAACCTGTACATAAACTAACCCCTATATAAGCAGCAAGTATAAAGGTAGCATTTTAAAATGAATGAGGAAAAACATATTTCGAAATTACTTACCTAAACTAAATTCTAAGATTGGCTCATCTGGATCTTGGATGTTTCCTGTAAAGCACAAACGTTAGCAAAATTGTGTGCTGCTTTTGGGAAACCCAAATTCTTATTAGCCCTCATGCTTTTTCAGAAAGACTCAAAAGACCCAATAGAATTAAAATAAATAAAATAAATTGATCATGATTCATAAATTATGGAATTAGCTTCTGGAGTCACTTTCAGAATTATTTTATCTCTGGTTTTACTATCTTTGTCACTATACAGTATCCTTTTAAATATCCATCAAACATCCCTATTATATTGTATTTGCCATATATTAGGGGAGCAGAAGACAAAAACCATAAATTCATCATAACTCTCTAATGTCTGCTCTTACTATTCTGAAATTTTGCAGGTTATGAATCTAGAAATATGTGCCATTTTCATAAAAATTGACAAAAATTGACAAAAAATAAATCACACAATGGTAGGAAGGAGACACAAACTACTTTTTCATGACCTTTCAATTTTTTATTATCACCATCCAATGGGGAAAAAAAGATGTGTTTATAAGAATGGCATTTAAAAATATTAAAGCAAAATAAAAAGAAATCATTCATTTAACTCCTTTTGGGGGGGGGTGATGTTTTTATTTGCTCCACAATAACAAAATGGAGAAATAACAGAACATAGAATAACAGAGTTGGAAGGGACCTGGGAGGTCTTCTAGACCAATCCCTATACCATTTCAGACAAATGGTTGTCCAATTCTGTTCTTAAAAACTTCCAGTGTTGGAGCATTCACAGCTTCTGGAGGCAAGTCATTCCACTGATTGTTTTAACTGTCAGGAAATTTCTCCTTAGTTCTAGGTTGCTTCTCTCTTTGTTTAGTTTCCATCCATTGCTTCTTGTCCTGCCTTCAAGTGCTTTGGAGAATAGGTTGATTCTTAATGGCAACCCCTTAGATATTGGAACACTGCTATCATGTCACCCCTAGTTCTTATTTTCATTAAACTAGACATAGCTAATTCCAGCAACTGTTTTTTATATGTTTTAGCCCCCTAATCATCTTTGTTGCTCTTCTCTGTACTCTAGAGTCTCAACATCTTTTTTACATTGTGGCGACCAAAACTGGATGCAGTATTCGAAGTATGGTCTTACCAAGGCATTATAAAGCAGTATTAACACTTATGTAATCTTGATTCTCTCCCTCTGTTAATACATCCTAGGACTGTGTTGGCTTTTTTGGCAGCTGCAGCATACTGCTGGCTCATAGTTAAGTGATTGTCCACTAGGACTCCAAGATCCCTCTCACAATTACTACTATTGAGCCAGGTACCACCTATACATGTTTATAGTTTATTTACTATACCTGTTTATTGCCTAAATGTAGAACCTTACTTTTTTCACCATGGAATTTCATTTTGATGGTAGGGCCCAATATCCAAGTCTGTCAAGATCCTTCTGTATCTTAAGCCTATCTTCTAGAGTGTTGGCTATTCATGCTAGCTTGGTATCATCCACATATTTGTTGAGTTCCCCTTCTATCTCCTCATCTAAATCATTGATGAATATATTGAAGAGTACTGGGCCTAAGACAGAGCGTTAATAATTAATACTAGGAAAGCACAGGTAGGGAACAGATAATCACCTGTCAAGGATAAACCTGACATATCAGAGGCAACATCAACAGTAGTGGCCCGCTGCACTACACGGGATTTTGAACTATGTCGGGGGCTGAGATCTTTCACTGACATGTTGTCATGAGGAAGCCACTTCTTTATACTGCTTGAAGCATCCAAAGAGAACAGAGATTTGGTCTTTTTGCAGCCCTTATGATGTTAGCATGCTAAAATAAAAAAAAAAGAAAAGCCCAATTGAAATTTGATTTCCCACGACAATAATTTTAATGCTCATTTATCAGTCAATGAATTAAATAATTAATGATAACATTAATGCTTTGTTGGTGATGTTAACAGTATACCATTACAAACATAAGTACCTTTGTCATATATTGAGCCAACTGAGCTCTGTGACAGGAATCCTAAATAACTTAATATTGATCTCTTTTTGCAACCAAAGGTAAGACTAACCACAGTCTGTTTGAATTTAGGTGCCATGACAAACTAAGACCAATCTAATGAAAGTGATCACAGGAGAAGAAAAGGGAAACACACAAGATTATCTTGCTTTCCCAATCATAAATTGCATTTTATTTTGATGCCAGAACTAAGCTGATTCAAAATTGTATGTAATGTCTCCATGACTTTGCTTTTAATCTATGATCTGTGACAGCTGGAAAAATAACACCTGCAGGAAGACTTCAGCTCAAAATGTTAAAGCAAGGGAACAAAATCCTCCACAACAACTGGAGTTCTGAATATTAAGACCTATCAAGATGATATGGTTTGATATGGTACATAAAGAAATGTTTCCAGAGTTTCAGAGCATGCTGTTCCTTATAGCATATGTGACTTTGTACGCCATATTTATGTATGTCATACTTACAGGAGGGCTATTATCCTCTTCGATGTGAGCATTGTATTGCATTTGTTAAAGGCCAATTTATTTTCCCATCTGAAAAAAAGCCCATATTTAGTTATTCGATAAAGCATGCAAAGTGGATATTGATTTTAAAATCCACATTTTTCTTTGACCTTTTGAAAAATCTTTAGCCTCTTTTACTGGCATGTTAACTATTGTAGGTGTTTCCGTTTCAGATGGATGTCATCAGCAGTCTTGTGTTTAGAATTTACCAACTTTACTCCAAATGTATGTTAAGACAGAAAGAAAGCAACTAACTAACTACATTATACAAGTTATGAATTAAAGTTTATGGAAATCATATCCTAAATTAGTTTAAGAGAATAAAATATTAATTTTATAAAAGCAATCTGCATAATTTCAATTATACACTTTTTAGATTGTTGTCAGATTGTAGCCAAAAATATACAAAAAGAAAATTCTGAAAAACTTTTTTAAAATTTCCAGATCCAATTTTATTGATATTACAGATCTTCAATATAAATTAGAAGGATGAGGGAATGTGCTAATATAAATTAAGTTCTTTATGTAGACGTTCGTTTCAGCCTTCCCGCCCTCTTCACTTGGCACCACATTATTATAATTCTGTGACAACCTGCGTTTAGGAAACCCAAATCTGTTATGGAAAACTGACTAACTGCAGGCTTCCCGGCCCATTTCAAAGTCTGGATATTATCTATAAAGCTTTATATGTTGTTGGACTAGGATATATTAGGGGCTGCCATGATGAACATGATCCCGTCTATCCTATTTAGGGAGTGAAAGTGGGTAGGAAGGCTGAAAGGGAGACCTTCTTTGTAATGGCACCCTCTTTAAGGAACATACTGCCTCCAGATCTAACATCCAGATCTAACCCTTGTGGCTTTTTATGAAGTACTAAAAACATTTATGTTTCAGCAGACTTTGTTCTTTAGTGAGGAATTGTGGGCATCATTTAATTGATGTAATTGATTTTGATTTCATTGCAATGGTTTGTGATATTATTTATACAGCCCAGAATCATTTAAATTTGGAAGGTACATAGATATTGTTAAATAAACAAACAATATAAATTAGTTTACAATATATCATGCTATCCTTTTCAAAAACAACATTTATTCATTGTCAGTAGTGCAAAAATAAACTCTCTTTCCAAATCTATCTTGACTCCTGCTGGTGTCATGGACACAACCATGTAGTTTTCTTGGAAATAATGAAAATTAGTTGCTACTGCCTTCTTGTTTTGACCATCCAGTATACGACTTCCTAATGGTCCCTTCTCTCTCTACTTAGCTGGATCCAACCTATTTATCTTCTCAAAATTAGCCAAGAGACAAAACATATATCTACAACGGTTGGTATGTAGTATTCACTATGAGCACCAACAGATTTAAAACAGTGACATCTCTGTTCCACAGGGTCTTCCTTCATTTCCTTCCTTCACTAGCAAAACTATCACTGCCAATTTATGCTATCCACCCATCCTCAAGATGTATGAAAACTATGCAGTCATGACATTTGCTATTCTAGGGAGCTTGAGGGTTCTGCAAAGTATCTGAGCTGTTCCTAGTACTGCACTTTTCTGGACAGAGCGCTTCGATGTTGTTCCTGGGATCTATTGGACCCATTCTCCCAGCTTAGGAGTCACAGCTTCAAGTGATCCTACTACCACTTAGGACCACTTTCTCTCTAGTTCCTCCTTCAGGCCCTGGTATTTCTGAAGCTTTTAATATTCCTCCTTTAATATTCCAAGTGATGTTGCTTTCACTTGGCACCACTACATCTATCAGCATTGCTGTCTCCTGGTCCTTGTCTATTACCACGACGTGTGTGTGTGTGTGTTATATATAAAATCATCTATCTAGTTTCAGAGATTAATGCTCTCTCTGGGAATCCATATATATAATCCATATACTTGAGTTGATTCTTCAACTCAAGTTAATTTCAGCCATAAATAGAATGCTTAAGAAAATCAGTACTGCCTGGCAGATTAGGTTTTTCTTATTCATCCCTTCTAGGTTTTAACGCACACTGTCTTGGCTACAGCATTTTAAATAAGCTATTGGGATATTTTTAGATTTTGGGGAGAGATCCTAGTAAAAACATACTGTAATTTGAAATCCTTTAATAGAAATAGTCTGGCTTTGTTCATACAAGAAAAATAAACTTCAGAAGTCTGAAGAAACTGGTTTATCATTTATTTTTCACAAGTCATGTGGTCATATATACAGCCCTTTTGATCCCATTTTATTTTACTTGCTGTGAGAATAGCTATATGTCTTCTGCCTAACACAGTCTGCTTGCTTAGTTTAACATGCCTGACTTCCAAGCAACACAGCAAGGCAGAGGTCCAACTTCAGATGACAGATTCAATATTGCTTGGGTCAGTTCCATCCGAAGAGATTAGTAAAGGCTCTTCCACATGATTGTACACAGTTTGTGAATATGACAAGAATAATTTTGGTTTATCGTTCTTTGCAGATATAGCTACCATGTTCTCTCTCTCTAACACATGATCCTATGGATTTCTTCCCAACTGGAAGATATAAGAAGCAACTTAAAGTTTGCTTTCATATGAAGTTTTAAGTGTGAATGTAAGATTGGTAACACATAATGTGTTTTGTATATGTGCTGCATATTTACTGGTGGATTTTTCTGTATTAATTTATTTTTAGAACCCTCTTGACAAAGGAACATTATTTCAAAATATTTTTAACTGGCACTTTAGAATCCCTCCCTTACTTTTTCCCCTAGTTTTAGGGCTAATCCCTCCTCTTTTTTCCCCCTGGGGCACCTTCTGAGCAATGCCAATGAGTGTTGTAATGAGCAATATGCTCCTTATTCCCAAGCCTATGCTATTTTGGGAACTTTTTAAATATTTGTCTTTTTTTTTCCTCATCCCCACCATATACCATATATAGGAGTGCTACTGAAGCTTTGCTTAAAACATTGAAAAGCCCTTGTCAAACAACTTTTTTTTCCCCTGACCATTTTGTCCCTTATTTAAAACTTCACTCAGATAAGGTGCTCCTACATCCATTTTTAGTGGAAGCAAGCAAGGCTTTTGTGACACACATATTACGGTATCTGACTAACAAAACTATCTCTTGTACCCATGAGCTGCTAAAATTAACAAGTTTCACTCACACTTTCTCACATACACAAACACACAAAGCGAGATGAAAAAATTCAGTGTGTCCCACCCCAGAACTAAATAGTACCCTCAGATGGTGTGGTGTAAACATATTTCTCCCCTCATCTTCCCAGCCCAGTTGTATAATCTTTTAGCCTGTGAAGAGACTCTGTGTCCCAAGCATGCTGGTCTCCCTGGTTAGACAATGCCTTCGTACAGCCTTTTAATGCAAGGGTGGTTATTATTGGTTAATATGAATCCCTTACAGTAAACACAACTGAAACACAACTCTCTTCTTTGGAATTATTTTGATGTCTTGGTTATTTTTCTGGCAAGCTAAGATGCCACCCTGGCACACTACTGTTTGCTCTAATAATTGGCCCCAAGAGAAATGTTTAGAAAGTAGCATGCATACGGAGAGCAGAGGCTTCCTTCAGCAAGGACAAAAAAACACTGTCCTGTTTTAAGGGATTCAGCTTGTTAAATCAACCAAGCAACAATTTCCATCATGCCCACCAGCATCACAATGAGGTCTCTTGGTGGCAAGGATTTAGGATAATTTTTTATTCTACATTTCTAAAGATAATCTGAGATATCGAAAGATTCACAGGTTGTAGATGGCCGATTCAAATCTTTCGGAATTTCTAACCCTACTAGGACCACAATGACAGTTATTTCAAATGCTTTTAATTTTTCTGGTAACATTGCACAGTAGACACCAAAGATCAGAGGTGAAATCACTCACAATCCTTTCTTCGAGTTAATATAAAACAGGTAACAATTTATAAAATAAACCATAAATTTATTAAACATCTGTATGGTAACACTGTTTCATCATACAGCAAAAGTTGAGTCTCTTTTAAGTCACACTGATTCCTTTGGACTTCATAAGCACATGGGCAGTAATGCAAAAGTGGTTTGCCACTGGCTTCTAGCATGTTCTTTTTGACTTCCTAGCCCCATAGTCCTAGTCGTCTGAGGTCATCTCCTATCCAAGGACCAAGGTCCAATCCTGCTCAGAAGCCAAATCCAAACAAGGTAAATCAACTTAACTAAGCTGGACTTGGATCTGTACAGATGGGGAGGCAAGACTGGACAATACAGTGCTGTACAGACTAGGTTTAACTTAGTATTTAAAAAACTGAGTCTTAATGTTAAAATTAAAGCAAATTATATAATTTTAATTGACTGATACAATCTTTTTCTCTATATAAAGAATTAGAATTAAAATGTAATTTAGATGTGGGATTTTTCTCTTCTCTTTAATTTTATGTTTTGTTTTGATTTTTTTCAGGGCAGGTGTCATTTTTCCTTTTCTCCTCGATGGTTTAATACATGATGGTTTTCCCCTTTTTTTCCCTTCACTTTATATTTTTTCATATAATAGATTAGGCTTCTTTTTTATAGTCTTTTATACAAAAGTAATATAGTTGTATAGTTATATTGCTGTTTGATTACATAAAGAATGATAAATAATTAATGTTTTAAAATAAATATTAACTGCTAATATTTTTAAAGTTAAATAAAAGTATGCTTTAAAAAAGTATCGGCCAGATGCTAAGCCCTGCTGGAACAAATACTTAATAAAAGTACCTAATACAAATCAATATTGCCTGTATTACATACTTGCATCCAAATACCTCTTTCTATAATGCTATACTGACTTGTTATATTATCCTGTAGTGACAGATTGTTCTTTTAATTCTTTTAACAAATTTTTCTTTTACCTTCCACTAGGGGTCTCCCACTCTGACTGCAGGTGTGAATTTAATCTTATTTTATTTTTTAAAAGTATATGGCCATCTATTTTAAACAAATAACTATGCCCAGCTGACAAACAGTACACATAAAACCCATTTGATACATCAAAATAGAACAAAACAAAATCATATTAAAATAATCATAATACCAAAACCAAAGAAATGAGTCAAACTCTTAGCAAAGAAGGCATTCAAAACAAATTACAATTGCAACAACATGCAATAATATTTTGTTTCATCCTGGTGCTAAAGCCCTTCACATAGAAAAATAAATAAATCAGATCCCAGGTCCAAGCCTGATTTAAAATGTGCTGCTCCTTTTTTCAGTTTATTTCCTGAACCTTTCAGGCAGCATCAATTTTTAACATCTGTTTCATTTTGACCACAAGAGGAACAAAACAAACAGGAAAGACTGTAGAAAGCTAACAAAGTAGATATTTTAAAATAGGAAGCAATGGATTTTCAAACTTTGCTCTGAAAAAAATTCTTTCTTCAGCAATTATAAACTCTGCTACTCTACCACACGATAGTAGAAAGACATGGAGATCTTTCATATCTTCAACTTACATGTAACTTTAACTAAGCATGTTGGGTTTCACCTAGACTCCCTGAATACTTGAAATGATCACTAAAAGGCATATTCTCCTATGCTGGCTCACTACCCATAATTACTGCAAATCCTTCAGGAAAATTGATTGGATGTAATGGATTTTTTCATTTAGAAACTTTTGATAATCTTCCAGGGATCTTCGGTCTTTCTTTAAAAACTGCTGCAGTAAACAGTACCACCACAGAGTTTTGACAGCATGATCTTTCATTTTCCAAGGCTTTTAGCACTCTAAAATATCATGTTGTAATCGCTTTTATTAAAACTAAGTGCCATATTCTGTACTTAAAGAAATACAGAAACATAACCAAATGCTGTAATAAGGAAGTTTTCAAAGGGAAAAAAACAAAGCCATACGATCTACAAGGCCTTATTTCTGCTAGCAATGGAAGGGTAGAGCCATTTTTGGGAGCATTTATTTATTTATTTATTTATTTTTATTTTGTCAAGCATATATAAGATTACAGAAAAAGTATAAACATGATTGTGGATACATAAAATGTATAAACATGGTAATGAATACATGAGATGTTTACGAATACATGGGGACAGTAGGACAGGGACGGAAGGCACATTGGTGTGCTTATGCACGCCCCTTGCAGACCTCTTAGGAATGGAGTGAGGTCAACGGTAGACAGTCTAAGGTTAAAGTTTTGGGGGTTAGGGGAAGAAACCACAGAGTCAGGTAGTGCATTCCAGGCATTGACCACTCTGTTGTTGAAGTCGTATTTTCTGCAATCGAGTTTGGAGCGGTTTACCTTAAGTTTGTATCTATTGTGTGCTCGTGTATTGTTGCGGTTGAAGCTGAAGTAGTCATTGACAGGTAGGACATAGAAGTTGAGTATTTATTTCATTTATTTATTTATTTTGTCAAGCATATATAAGATTACAGAAAAAGTATTTGCAAGACTGGATTGGAATCCTACTCTGAATCAAAACCACTTCAACACGGATATTACAGATGCTTGGTAGAAAGTGCCTTATCCCTCAGCTATGCCTAAGCTATGATAATAAATTAAATGGTTACCTTTCTGGTTTGTCAAGGAAAAACTGAAAATCACAGAGTAACTAGAGCCAATTTAGCACTTGCTCAGTATAATTGCAGAATGCGAAATAAGCCTTGGTCATGTTGCTTTAATTCATTTTCCACAGATATCACATCAATCCGGCTGCCAATCTTTCTGATGCTTTTACATGAAATCTGAAATACAAGCAAAGAGACTGTTTGGTCATTGTTTAACTATTTGCAGAATGGTCTGATCAAAACAAAGTCCAAAGCAGGTCGTTCAATATCTCACTGTTATTATTTAAAAGTATCCCCATGCATCAATAAATATTTGATCAAATTAATGAATATTAATGGAAAAAAGTTCTCTTTAGGCCAAGATATTCTGCAATAGAAAAGGAATTTAAAATTTAATTACAGGTCAGAACTTCTATGGTTCCAAAAATGTTATTTCTGGAGGTCGTAGCAGCAGCTTCCCTGAACAACTATTGTGGCAGGAGTTTTCATAGCCATTGCCTTGGGAGGAAGTCGAAACCTTGCAGAACAGGATGGTTATGGCATATGTACTAATTAAAAATATACTGGATAAATAATAGAATATAAAATTGCCACTGCAAGTTTAGGCATATAATCCATTTCAGCTGCATACTGTATTAGCATCCAGGTTTGCCACTTTTATTTCTAAAAATTTGGAAGTTAGCTGCAAGGAAAGGCGAGAAACCAGGTCCCTCAGAATTTTGAGAACGCTTGCAATTTGGTTCAGTGATTTACAAGATTCTCATCTCAAATTACACCTAGAAGAGCATAGCCAAGGTAAAGTACATTCAAAAACATATTGTCCTATTTAAAAATATATATTTGTGAAGCATACAGATGATGCATGAAAACAAATGCACTAGAAAAGAGGGTATACAAAACTACAGGCAGCAATTTGTGCAACTATTTTCTGCCAAATTTGAAAAAAAAGGGGCCAAATTTGCAGCTCACAATAAAAGAAATTCAGCAGAATCAAATAGATAATAATCATAAATAAGGCATGCATGCTTCCTCATTCTTCCCCCCATTAAAAAAAAAAAGAATCAAAGCTAGCACTGCTGGAAGATTTTCAGTACAAAGAAGCAGTTTATATCCCGTTTGCAAAACATTTGAAACTAAACCACACACTTTCAAATGGCACAGGTATAGACTTAATACAACAGCTGTGTGTAAAATTTATGAACACACAAAAAAGGATCTTGTGTATGCATGGCCTTAACACAAACACAAAAATCCAATCTAAAAAGGGACTTCCGGTTGTACTTCCGGTGATTTCGGAGGTCTGATCCGCAATCTCCGCGGTCAGCTCCGAGCTCTCCTTGTCAGAGGGTCCAATCGGGACGATAGCCACGCTGGCGGACCACCTAGCAGGTAGAGGGGAGCCGCATCTCCCCTCCCTGGTTAGGAAATCCCCCTCCGCCGACAAGAAGCAGCAGCAGCAAATATGGCTGCCATGAAGCCGAAGACGACCAGAATACCTAACACAGAGCACGAGGAGAGAAAGTGAGTGGCTTGTGATCTGGGCAAAAGAAAACTTTTTGAAATTAACCCCAAGAAATAAGAGGGGGAAGTATATGGGAGATATGTGCTAGCAGCAGAACAAATACATTAAAAGGAAATTATAAAAATTTAAGAGGAGAACAGTTGGAAACAAAGAAAAAAAACTTTGAACTCTCAAAACGAAGACGTGACTTTGGAAAGGTATTTTTAAATACTGGAATTCAAGCTGGAACTTGTTACTATTCTATTATTGTTAAACTATTAAACTAATTATTATTTACTCACCCATATATTGGATTTACAATTTAAAAGGATTAAATTTGGACTATGAATAAAACGAAGAGAAGCAATACTAAATCGAAGTAGGAGTGCCATCTGCTGCAAAGAGGAGAAACTGTGTAACTTTGGGATTTTTTATTTGTGTTGGATAATATTGTTGAGCAAATAAAAAAAAAAGATTGGAAAAGACGTGGATAAGCCCCTGGATTCTTCTTTTAAGCGGGTTTGACTTTAAAATGGAAATAAGTGGAGTTAAAGACATGGAGCAAACATACCAAGACATTAAAAATATCATAAAAGAACAATGTAAGGAGATGATGGAAGTATTTGGCTGTATTGATCGTACAGAGCAAAAACTGGAACGTATAATACAAGGAATAACAAGTATGGATCAGAATAACAAGGGAAGAATGTATAACCTGAAAAAGTGGAGGAGACAGTAGAACTGGGAAATCAACAACAAGAAGAATATAATAATGAGAGGATAATAATACAATTAATGGTGAAAAAGGGTTTAGGGCAGAAGGATAATATTTTAGAAGACATGAAAGAGGAATGGGAGAATCAGGAAGATAGTTGGGGAGAAAAGACAAGGGGAAAGAAAGTTATACATTATAGTCAAAATACAGACTTAAAAGCAGATGAAATAAAGGATTTGAAAGAAATATATGGGAGACAATAAAAAAAGAGAAAATGAGTGTTTTGGACTTTGCTTATAGGCTTTTGAAGAGTTGAGACACAGAGAAGACAAAAGTGTAGGAAAGTAAAAGTGAAAATGGAAAGAGGAAGATCTAGTGTTGGAACAATGTGAAGTGCAAAACAACAGCTTGGGGGAAAATAATGGAGAAGAGTAATTTGTTGGAGAAAGGAATATTGGAGCTGGTGATGGAATAAGATACTCAGTTGTTCCATTTGGTCTGTCACATTTGACATTCTGAAATATGATGTCCAGTGATCCAATATTCTGATGCCTGCAACGACATTACTGCCACCATTGTCATCAATGCAGCTTTACCACAATTGTGTGCTTTGTCTGCTATGTTTACCATCTCCAATAGTGAGTCTTGCCTCACCACTTGGATAGGATGGCATGGTTTCAATCAGTGGTGAAATCCAAAAATTTTCCCTACCGGTTCTGTGGGCGTGGCTTGGTGGGCATGGCTTGGTCATGTGACTGGGTGGGCATGGCCAATTTGATTTGTCTCACCCTTAGGAAATTTCTCCTTAATCCAACTCACAATAAAATAGCACAATAAAATAGCACTGTTCCAATATTTAGAATAGAATAGAATAACAGAGTTGGAAAGGACCTTGGAGGTCTTCTAGTCCAACCCCCTGCTTAGGCAGGAAACCCTACACCAGTGGTTCTCAACCTTCCTAATGCCATGACCCCCGCCCCGCCCCCGCAACCCCCTCCCTGCGCGTGCGCGTTGCCAGGCGAGAAGCGATGAGATGACAAAGGGGGCGTGGCACCAAGATGGCAGGCTAGCGCGCACGGCCCTTCCATTGGCACCTGCGCATTCGAGGGCCGCCCGTGCGTAGCACCGTCCCCGGGTACTCATATGTGGACGGATAGAGGAGCGGTGTCTCAGTTCCTAAGAACATCGGAAATATGTGTTTTCCGATGATCTTAGGCGACCCCTGTGAAGGGGTCATTCGAGCCCCAAAGGGGTCGCGACCCACAGGTTGAGAACCGCTGCCCTACACCACTTCAGACAAATGGTTATCCAATCTCTAGCATTTTAAGTAGCATTTTATTACAGTTAAGGTGCATCTACTCAATCTGTTCTTCCATATAGAACATCATCCCCCAACCTTTTGGGCACCAGGGCCTGGTTCCACAGAAAAAAAATATTCCATGGACTGGGAGGGGCATGATTTTGCATGTTACCTAGATCCCGTGCATGTGCAGATGAAGCTTTGCTCAATTACATGGACCAGTTCCCAATGGACCATGTACCGGTACCAGTCCACAGTCCGGGGGTTGGGAGCCCCTGTTGTAGAGCACAGGCCAATTGTGAGGACCTATACACACTGCCTCTGGATCTAATGAAATGCTACAATATGCTTAAGTATAGTTTGCTGTGGCACTACATCTTTCTGTTGAGCCTTTGATAGTAGACTGAAATATTGAGCCACCTCAGATCATGGACTAACACATGATCATTGCCCACTCCTTGAGCTCACAGATCCTGTTGATCTGTCAAAGAACTGTGGGCTGTGAAGTAAGAAAGCAGATGTCTCAAAACAGATATGATTTACCTCCACTGAGAACATATGTGGCTTTGAAATAGAGGAAAATCTTCCTCTTTGTCTCCTAAGGCCCAGTTCCTTCAGTGTCTCCTCATAAAACTTAATTTCCAATTCCTTGAACATCCTGATTGTTTTTCTCTGCATTATTTCAGTTTTCTCAGAATCTATCTTTAAATATACTCAGAACTGAACATTATACTGAAAATGAGGTCTGGCCATGCAGAGTATAATGTATCTGTTGCTTCTAGTTGCTTATAAATTACCGTATTTTTCGGAGTATAAGATGCACCTTTCCCCCCCTAAAAGAGAGTGGAAATGTTGGTGCGTCTTATACACCAAATACAGCCATTTTTGGCCTCCCAAAGCCCCGCCCCCACGTCCCATTTTTGCAAAAAATGGGCCCGTTTTTCGCAAAAATGGGGTGCGCAGAGGATTTGGGAGGCCTGCAGGGTGCTCCTGGGGCGCCCCCATTTTTGCCTTCCCCCAGCCCCCAGGAGCACTCTGCAGGTCTCCCAAACCCTCTGGGCGCCCCGTTTTTCACAAAAATGGGAGAAAAAGAGGCCCGTTTTTGCAAAAAACGGGGTGCGCAGAGGGTTTGGGAGGCCTGCAGAGTGCTGCTGGGGGCTGGGGGAAGGCAAAAATGCCCCCATTTTTGCAAAAAATGGGCAAAAATGGGCCATTTTTCGCAAAAATGGGGGTGTTTTTGCCTTCCCCCAAGCCCCAGGAGTACTCTGCAGACCTCCCAAACACGCTCGCGCAGAGGGTTTGGGAGGCCTGCAGAGTGCTGCTGGGGGCTGGGGGAAGGCAAAAACGCCATTTTTGCAAAAAAAACGGGCAAAAAATGGGCCGTTTTTCGCAAAAAGGGGGGCATTTTTGCCTTCCCCCAACCCCCAGAAGCACTCTGCAAGCCTCTCAAACCCTCTGCACGTCTCGTTTTTCACAAAAATGGGTGAAAAATGGGCCCGTTTCCGCAGAGGGTTTGGGAGGCCTGCAGAGTGCTCCTGGGGGCCGGGGAGGACAAAAACTTTTTTTTCTTACTTACCTCTTCGAAATCTTGGTGCGTCTTATACACCGGTGCGTCTTATACACCGGTGCATCTTATAGTCCGAAAAATACGGTAGATTTCTCTTGAAGCAGCTTAAAATTGCATGCTGACTCATATTCAATTTGTGATTAGTTATTATTCCAAGATCTTTTCTACTTTCATTTTTCACCCACCCTATTCCTGTACAAAACTTACTTTTTCTTAAGTGAAGAACTTTACATTTGTGTTGATACATTTTATACTGATACTTTCAGTCCAACTTTAATATATCAAGATAGACTTAAATTTGTTTTTGTATTCTAGAGTAGAGGTAGTCCTTGATTTACAACAGTTCGTTTAGTGACCATTTGAAGTTACAACGGCACTGAAAAAAGTGACGTATGACCATTTTTCATACTTATGACCATTGCAGTATCCCCACGTGATCAAAATTCGGTCACTTGGCAACTGACTCATATTTATGATGGTTGCAGTGATCTGGGGTCATGTTATCACCTTTTGTGACCTTCTGACAAGCAAATTCAATGAGGAAGCCAGATTCACTTAATGTGTTACTTACTTAACTGCAAAGATTCACTTAATAACTGTGGCAAGAAAGGTCATAAAATGGGACAAAATTAAGTTAACTGTCTCGCTTAGCAACAGAAATTTGGGGCTCAATTGTGGTCATAAGTCAAGGACTACCTGTATTGGCTATCTTAATTTGATGTCATCTGCAAATTGAATTTCCTCTGCTACTAAGTCATTAATAAAAATGTTGAAGAGTATTCCTTTGGCATTCTGCTTGATACTAGTCTTCATTTTGGTGAGCTATTGATGAATATTCTGGTTTTTAAGAATGTACTTTAAATCAGTTCTGGATCCTTCTATAGGACATGGACTGGTAACCTGGCCATTCTCATTTAATGGAAACGTGCATTCAATAATGAATGAACATTCTAATGTCTATTGTACACAGAATGTGTAGAAATTCTCAATATAGTAATTTAAAAATCCTATTTCAACATTACTTGGGATCTAATTTCTTAACCATAGCCAAGAGAACTCCATCTCACACAGATTCCTTTTTCAGTTTTGTAATTAATTGGTAACTATAATTTTCAGAAAAAAAGGCATGAGTACCACCATGTTAGTTTTTGAATAGATTGTTTAAAAAATCTGTTCAGTGTTATTATTAGATTTTTAATCTTCGTATGTAAAGTTGAGTTGAGGTATCCAATGTGCTGTTTCATTGTTATTACAAAACCACTCATATTATTGAAATCCCAGGAGTTTAGTTGTTTTAATTGGCTCTTCTATTTTTGAACAAAGTCTTGCAGTTTCATTTGTGCAATGTATGAAATTTAGACAAATTGGCACTGAGGCTATTGATTTGGAGTCTAATTAAAAGAGTGAATCAAAGGGATGCAATGAATAATATGATGAAATCTTGGGTTATAGTATCATTTGTTTTATATATGTACATACACATATGCATGTTTGAGATAAGCATCATTATACAAAGTACAGAAAAGGAATAAGAAATACTAAGCCAGAAGAATTAAAGACATATAATGAGAGAAAGAGAAAACCCAGCTAAAACTACTTTACATGAACACAATTCACTATACATCTCCATGTAGTTCTGTCCTTATGGACTTTGTTGCTTTTACTTTTCCATATATCATGCCATATATTATATTATATTTTTTAAGCTTCTCATTTATCTTTTTTTGAAAATTTCATCACCCCATCCAATCACAATTTCTTGATCTTTCTTTCTGCTCAATCCATTTATTCTTCATGATATATTGATTTGCAATTCAATTCTTTCACTCTCTGATATGACCAAGAGCCTTCCTGGTTGTTAATATTCCTGCTTGTATTTATCATCCCCCCTACATAAAATCAATATACATAACTTTACTCAGACCTATTACGTCCTTCCCTTTCTTCTAGATTCATATACTGTACACGCAATGTATTTATTCTCCTTTTAATCATTTCATGTGTTTATTCATGCTTCTCACCATTTATTCCTCTTATAGTCCATGTCAGAATCCACATGGCATTTTGGAACATATTGATTACTCTGCCGTAAGCATTCTCATAATCCAGTTTAACCAAAATCATGGTGTACTATTCTACACAAACTTGGTCTCTAATTTAAATTTTTTTCTTTCAAGCCAACATTCCTTTTTGCTACCATATTGGTTTATACTGTGAAATACATTATATTGAATGGCACTTACATTTGAGTATAGCCGTTTTTAAACCTTGTACTAGCATGAATATACTGAAGGAATGGAGTCTCTCATTTATAACTCATCTGAAGGTTCAGAAATGCACTTACCAGTTGGTTTCATTTTCCTGATACCATGATAAAAAGAGCTGTACCTAATATAATGGCTCCGGAAGCAGTGGTGGGATTCAAAAAATTTTACTACCGGTTCTGTGAGCATGGCTTGGTGGGCGTGGTGTGGCTTGGTGGGCGTGGCAGGGGAACGATACTGTAAAATCTCCATTCCCACCCCACTCCAGGGGAAGGTTAGTGCAAAATCCCCATTTCCTCCCGATCAGCTGGGACTCGGGAGGCAGAGAATAGATGGGGGCGGGGTCAGTCAGAGGTGGTATTTACCAGTTCTCCGAACTACTCAAAATTTCCGCTACCGGTTCTCTGAACTACTCAAAATTTCCGCTACCGGTTGTCCAGAACTGGTCAGAACCTGCTGAAACCCACCTCTGTCAGGAAGTGCCAAGATAACAGTTTGCTTTCCAAGTGTCTCCAAAGCCAGTGCAACAGGGATAAGCTTTCCACTTCACTTGGGAAATAGAATATTTTTTTTTATTTTAGAATTTTATCCCACCCTTTTTTCATATACAACTCAAAGGGGCAAACAGATCAATAGTCCTTCCTCCTCCTATTTTCCTCAACAAATCTGTGAGGTGGGTTGGGCTTTCAATTCTATGGTAATCATGGGTCCTGGATTTTGGATGCATTCTGTAAGTTAGCCCATTTTAAGGTACATAGGTTCAAAAATTGTTGACTTATGATGCACCCTTTCACCTAACTGAAGGTTATAAACAATAAAGCAGATATGAGAGTTTTAGTACCGATATAAATTTATATAAATGTTGATTGTTTTACATAAGCAACTAAAGTGTATGAAGGCTTGTAATACTTCAAGGGCCACCTTTTTCTTTGGTGGATTAATATTGCTAGAGCAAGTTTGGTGGTTGAGGATTTTTTACAACTACATTTCCTAATTTGTGGCACTCCTTTTTTGCGCTTAGTAAATAATTTGCTCATATTCATATTGCAAAAATGATATGTTTTCCTTGTTTTGTCCTCTTTATAACATTAGGGATAAATACATTTCTGTTTTTAGATGACCAGTTGTTGAATGTTGAACTGTAATGGCATCAAATAATATTAAAATAGAACACTACATAACATGCGTTATATTCATCAATAAATAATTATATATGAAAGAAATGCAGCCAAAACAGCATTAACAAAATCCATAAAGAGTGTGTCCAGAACTTATACAATTAAAATAACACCAGATTTTAACAAATTAATTTATCTAAACCTTCTAAGGAATACTGTTATAATTAATTATCAGTAGCACTGTTTTAAAGAAAATCTGTACTGCAGCATTGCAAATATATCTGAACGTTTTGGGCACGAATAGATTGAAGCTTATTTCTTTGTAGTATTAGACATAGAACAATAAACATATAAAAGCTTTTATTTAAAACAGACCTTACAGTAGGTGTGTCCAATCCATGGCCCATGAATGGACAGCTAGTAAAGTGGGTCCACAAGATAATTAAAAAATAAAGGAAGTTTGTTATTTGTATACATTAAATATATATTTTGCATGCAGCTCAAGACAGTTCGCCTTCACTCAGTGCAGCTCAGGCAAGTCTAAAGGTTGAAAAACCATGGTTACTCAGGGACACAGAAAAAATAGAATAAGCTTCCTGCTGAAGTAATGGAGAAACATAATAATTTCTATATCCATCATATTTAGATATTGTCTATGTGATACTTTGGACATGTGAAAAATATTGCATAAATACAATAAAAACATTGAATTGATGTTTGCTTCTGTGTATTTTGCATTGTAGTAAATAGGTATTTGAATAAACAGGATTTGATATCATTAAGAGTATTGCTAATATATATTGTTTCACTTTTTATTTGTTATACTCCAATTCATTTGAGCAAGGAGCTCAGGAAATCTTCCTATAACAAAATATATCATACTGTTACCCAATGCCTTTTTTAAAAAAAATTACAAAACACTTTTTAGGGGCAATGCTTTTAACAACAAAAAAAAGAGACTGAGGAAAACAAATCTTAGTGCTTTTTTAGATAGCTGTTTTTCCCTGCAAAACACCACCCCTCGACTTTCTCGGCCCTCTCTTATTTGGGATTTAGTTATTTTGCAGAAGGGAAATGCTGCTGGCGAAAGTTTTGGAAAGAAGGAAGTGGCTAAGAAGGGAAAAGCCACTCAATTCCGCTTTTCTTCAATGCAAAACACTTTCAGTTATCACGTGTGACTGCAGTGTTTCATAGAATTTGGCCTTTGGGGGAATAATCTGTGTTGTTGTATCCACTGTAATAAGTTCTGATTTTATTCAGGATTGAGTCCATTCAGTAGTAGTTGCTATAGGAAGGGCAAATTTATTATATATTTATCAGCTATGATGGGGACCATCTGATCAATTTGTATCATATATTTCTGCATGCTTATAAGCAGCATAGTGTAGGTGTTATGGCAAGATTATAACACAACTATAAAGCTTGCATGGAAACTGTAGTGGATTAATCCATATACAGTTAGACCTCAAGTTACGACCACAATTGAGCCCAAAATTTATGTTGCTAAGTGAAACATTTGTTAAACGAGTTTGCCCCATTTTGAGATTTTTCTTGCCACAGTGATTAAGTGAATCATTGAATTTGTTAAGTTAGTAACATGATTGTTAAGTGAATCTGGATTCCCCATTGACTTTGCTCTTCAGAAGTTTGCAAAAGGGGATCACATGACCCCAGGGCACTACAATGATCATAAATATGAACTAATTGCCAAACATTCAAATTTGACCATGGGGATGCTACAATGGGTGTGTGAAAAATGGTCATGTCACTTTTTTCAGTGCCGTTGTAACTTTGAATGGTCACTAAATGAACTGTTGTAAGACAAGGACTACCTGTACAAAGTTCCTTTAGTTCAATGTTGTCAGCCTGAGCAATTTTTAAAGATGCATGGAATTCAACCCCATGTTGGCTGGGGAATTCTGGGAGCTTTAGCTGATTTATCCTAGCAGACGTTCATTTAAAGTCAGGATGCAAATTATCAAAAAAAATGTTTTCTTGGATAAAACTTGAGAAGTGGCACCTTTTTTTTTCTTTTAGAAAGAAAAAGGTATCACTTCCTCTATGGATTATATTGTTGAAAGTTTTGCGTAGATTTAAAGGTTAAGAGGCTTCCTTCAAAGGGGATTTCCATAATTCGTATTTTATTTGTTTGCTTGCTTGCATCCTACCTTTATTGTTCTTACAAATAACTCAAGTTGGTGAACATATCCAACACACATTCCTCCTCCTATTTTTTCCATAACAACAACCCTATGAGAGAGGTTGAGCTAAGAGAGTGATTAGCCCAAAATCACCCAGCTGGTTTTTTCATGGCTAAGGTGGGATTTGAATTCATGGTCTCCCGCTTTCTAGCCTGATGCCTTAATCACTAGATCAAACTGGCTGTCTATTTGGTGTTGGCAAAAGACAATTATTACATTTGTTCAAATGTATTCCACATGATACTCTAGCTAGATGGAAAAGTCTTTGTAGTTTAAAAAGTTGTGTTTGTGGTAAGCAATATAGGTTTCAGTCAAATGATAGGAAAGAATGATATTCAGTAAGTCATTCTTTAGGATTGTATCTTGATTCTGTGCAACAAATAAGTAGTTGTTTTATACATAATTTCCTGGAGGTGGCAATTTTCATTTTGATTTAAGATAATCAGAAAAAATCACAATGTGTTAAAAAGCAGATTTATTTTTAGTTATAAAAATCTGATATTCCTGTTTCTATGATTGGGATGTTTATGAGAGTTGACTACTGTGCCAAATCCATTGAAGAACTTCTTTTTAAATTGGATTTTTTAAAAAAGTTTTTTATTTTTTTATTTTTACACATCATGTCGTGAATGGTTTGTTTTCTGGGTTTCATACATATCAGTACAAATAATCATAGCGGTATTGTTCTTAATAATTACAATTCATTTTCATTTCTAATTTTAACACATAATGTCTATTATCATCTTTCAGTTCTAATCCTTCTCATAGTTCTACCACACTTCCTATCATTTTAGTATCTATTTTTACTCTTTTCCCCCTCATATTTCTGTCTCTATTTTAGCCCTCTTTTTCCCCCCTTCTCCTATCATTCTATGGTAATAATCAAAGATGTGATCTTTCCTTTTTTCATTATTCCTTTTTTCCGTATATCAATCATGATCTATTCTCTAGCTTTTCTTTATTGTTCCCAATTTTNTTCTTGTACTCTTACTATTATTATAAAATAATTTTCCCATTTATACAATTCTAGTAATAATATAAATTCCTTTACTACATTCCTAACAAATATTTAAAAAAATCAATCATGGTCTATTCTCTAGCACAATTTTTTTGTGTCTCTCCATTTCTTCATTTCTTGTACTTTAACTTATAATAGAAACTCATTTTTCCACTTATGCAATTCTAATAATAATATAAATTCCTTTACTACATTCTTAACAAATATTCAAAAGTAAAAAAAAATTTTCCTCTTACACCACATACAAGCAATTAATCAACTTATACCATTCCTACAATTCTAATATTCTAGTGTACATACACACCCATTATTGAAAAGCCATATAATATTTGTTTCATACTCCTCTTTCCCCCCTTTTATCCCACATCTTTCACCCTCATCCAAATTTTTAATTCTACTCTTTTGATACTATTGTCTGTCAGACACCTCTAATACAATCACTTCATTGCTCTTCCATCATCCTTTGTTTCCAACACTTTCCATTTCTGCCTCTTCTTCCTTTGATTTTCTAGACCCCTTTTTCCATATATCCAGTGTAAATTCAGTTATTCATGTATTACTAATCGTCCAAAGATATTAACAGAAGAAAATCCTGCTGCAGGCTGAAAAAAACCCCATGCCAGATATAAACATATGCTACCACTACTACGTGTGTGTTTTCTCTTTGTGTATATGCATCAATGTGAATCATCATTTCATTGTTTCTGAGTATTTATTGTAGGTTAGAGGAGCAGAGTATTATTACATCCATTTTTTCCTTGGTCTTTTACTCCCTTTTCTATTCAATTTCAGATTTGGTTAATCTTATCAAAGTATATCTTCACTGTATTAGTTTTAATATCTACAGACATTCATTGTTTCATCACTGCTCTGTGACATTTACACGATCAATAATATATTACCACACTTTTTTCATCCATGTCTTTGTTGAAAGAAAAAAATATCACTGTAATTTTTAGTAGTAGAAGTTATGAAAGACAGAAATAATTGCAGAATCAAGGAATTATATAGCCAGAAGAGGCCATCAAATCCAACTCTCCAGACAGTGAAGCAGACCATCCTAAGTAGATGAAGCACTAGACGTATGTTGAATACGTCTGGTGATGGAGAATGCTACCTCCTTCAATAAAAGTTTTTATTTTATCATCTTTCATGTGCTTTCAGAATGGGTTTTTCTCCTTTGTAAAGCTTGTAGAACGCTTCCTCACATCCTCAGCAGTGAACCTGAGAGCTTAACCAATTTTTTCTCCTCAGTCACTCACTCATATCTGCAAGAAAGATGTTAGTGCTATCATTAATGCCTCTTTCTAAAGGGTGATGCTGTCTTCTCTAAAGAGAATGGTAGTCTATCCCTCCCTCTAGTTCCTCTATTTTTAGACTTGACTATAATGACTTACAGTTGAGCAGATGGTGGCTGGCAACTTAAGGCACTTCTGAATAATTTTGATTATCTAGATCTGTTTCAATGCTGCTCATTGCACAAATATCTCTTTGGTCGCCCTGTTGGACATTCTCTTGAGGAAGCAGGACAGGGGAGTATATACAGCATATAAATGTAATAATAAATAAACAAAATCTTTGCTAGTACTCCTGCATCTATCAGATGCTTTTGATATCATCAATCATGATATCCTCCAAGACCACCTGAAGAAGTTGGGGGTTGGAGACATGGCTTTGTCATGGTTTTGCTCCTCCCTTGTTGTATCACTGAAGGATATTGCTTCTCAACCAATTTCAAAGTGCTTGTTTTAATACATAAATACTTTTATAGCTTGGGTCCTGCCTATTTAAAGGAATGATTTGCCCAGATCACCAGCCAAATCTCCATTTATCTTCTTCCGGTCTGTTATGAATGCCATCCAGAAAGGAAGTCTGCTACAACCAAGCAGGAGTGGGGCTTCTAAGTGGCAACACCAAGTTTGTGGAATTCCCTCACTGCTTGGTTTTAAGTAACTGATATTACTTGGTTAAAATATTTATTGTTATATTATAAAGCACCAGACTGTTTTCCCAGGAACATGCGAGTATATAAATCTGTCAGTAATTAAATTAATATGCATTGCAGCAACAAATTCCTCTAACAGCAGCACTGCTGGTTAATCAAAGAGGGGACCTTTCTAGCACTTCCTATTTCTCCCACAGTAACAAGCTGCTATAAATATCACAGATATTGTACCACACTGTTTGATATATACCTACTGAGCAATAACTAGATTTTGGAAAGAAAGTGCCCTTCAAACAGAAAAAGCTACATTACAGATCTTCACCAACTATATTCCAGAAATGTACTGTATATCAAAACAAAGTACGGTATGAAAAAGCCCAAATCACTATATTGCAGCAATGTTGTCATCAGTGCACCATGTTTCAAGAGGAAAATGATTCCATTTCAAAAGAAGAAACCAAGAGAAATGTGGCTGCCCCTTCACAGAAGGCAGCTTCTCAGTAAGGATTGTAATGAAAATAAACTACACATGCTACCATATTGAATGTAATACAATTAGTTAAGGTTCTACCCTGACCAAGGTAACTAATGAAACCGCATAACCAGTAAATTCAGTTCAACAGCAATCAAGAGAGTCAAAAGAAGGAATATCAAGTTGCTTTTTTTGATCAAGGTTATAATAGGTATGTTGTAAACTCTGCTAACCCTTAATGGATTTTTGCTGACCAAGATTGAATGACAAGGCTTTACTGATTTTATAATTAGAGATGAGGTAGAGGAAGAAGAGATAATGTGTTCTATTTTAAGAGAAAGTGGTAAGTTACTAAACATGTCTGTGGTTATTATGAAGGGGGAAACTCATATGTATGTATGTATGTATGTATGTATGTATGTATGTATGTATGTATGTATGTATGTATACTGCATATATATATGTATGTATGTGTGTACAGTATGTGTGTATGTGTATGAGCACTTTCTATTTTTTCTTTATATTCTTTTATTTCTTTTTAGTTTGTATTGGTGCTCATTTTTTTACTGTTATGTTTAATAAAATTATTAAAATGTTATTTAAAAACCCAAAGAACTCTGTTCTAGTTCCACCTTTAGTAGTAACTAAAGTTCTTATATGATTTACCCACAAATATAACTGAAGTCAAAATCATTATTTTAGGGTACTTTAACCATCCCTTTGCCACAACGGTGGGTTGCTCCCGGTTCAGCCCGGTTCTTAGAACTGGTAGCGGCAGCGGTGGGAGGCTCCACCCACCTGCCCGGGATGCTTCTGCGCATGTGCAGAAGCGTTGCGTGCGCGCAAACCAGTAGCAAACTAATTTAGAACCCACTACTGCTTTGCCAGCTCATTCTAAAATAACTACATTCTAAATGGATACCCGGAACTTTCTGCTATTTAAACCTTACAGCTTTTGACTTAGCTGCATTTTGCCTGAAGTGGTAAATGGAAATGTCTTTATTGTCAACATTTAGTGGTTGCATAATACATGTTTTTCTTGTAAAAGGCCTCCTGCAAAAATAGCTGCTACATAAAATAGCTCGTTTGAACATATACTATATTTTGCAGGTATAATGATCCTGCTGTAGTTGCAATCCAAATGGCCAAACCAAATAATCCAATAAGGAACATTCATTTCTTATTCAGTCTGTTTCTATGTGGGAAATATTTCCTTAGGGGAGTAATCCCTCAAGTCAATAAAATTCTTTGTTCAGTTCTGACTGGTAGAGCACATATTTTGCTTTTTTTCCCCCCTGCTGACTTTGAAAAAATCCCTCATTCCTGGAGAGTGTCTGGACAAGTTCCTGAAATTTTCATAGCAGCGTTTTCTGAATTGTTTTGCCCTTGCCTCCTTCTTCCTAGAGCTGAGAGAGAGGGGTGGACCAAAAGTCACCCAGCTGGCTTTGTGGCTAAGGCCTAAGTAGAACTCAGGGTTGCTATATCAAAGGCTTTATGTACGATCCCAATCTCCACTTCTGGCCTTTTCAGAAAGGAGCTTGGGAGTCTAG
Organism: Thermophis baileyi; assembly: GCA_003457575.1. Lineage (NCBI taxonomy): Eukaryota > Metazoa > Chordata > Lepidosauria > Squamata > Dipsadidae > Thermophis > Thermophis baileyi. Next base: position 3,117,449 of record QLTV01001997.1, read on the forward strand.
TTGCTAAGAAAGATGTTTTATACATTCTTTGGCGTGAGGAGATCTCAAGTTCATTGGAAGTGAGCCTATCAAGCCTTAATTCAAGAACCGGATTTTAGTGTATATCTTTTAGATGTGAAACATCTGGCAAATCATCTTCTCTTTCATCATTGATCAAATACAACAACTTCTCACATATCCTTGTTTTCATCATTTGCAATGTCCTGTGTAGGAAACACCTACATCTGATATGATTCATTTATGCATAGTAAGCCATCTGGCAAGTGCATTTATTGAATTAACCATAATTATAAGCTACTCCGATCCATGCAAAATCCTGGTACTGTACACTACCCATTGGGAACATTCCACACCATATTAATTCAGAAAAAGTTTTTTATTCAAAAGATCCTGACTCCTCTTTTAACACATTAATTACTTCCTCGGCCAGGGGTGTCAAACTCGCAACGACATGTTGTCGTCACGTGACGTATCACAACTTTTTTCCCCTTCACTAAAACGGGGGTAGGTGTGGCCAGCATGTGACGCATCCGGCCCGGGGGCTGCGAGTTTGACACCCCTGTCCTAGGCAGTCACCTTCCATTCCTGATCTCTTTTTTAAAAAAATAAATGTTATTAAAAGTGTTAAAGCATGGGTGTTCAAACTTTTAACTTGCCTGGGACCCATTGAGTAAAGAGGAATTGTCTTGGATTATATAAAAAGTATACAATATATTTAATGTATAATTTAATGTATAAACATTTCACACACACACACACACTCTCTCTCTCTCTCTCTCTCTCTCTCTCTCTCTTATGAAGCCACATTACTAGCTGTCCAGGGCTGCATGAAGCTTGTGGCTGTGGGTTGCACATGCCTGCTTTAAAGAGAGCATAAAATACAAAGTAATATACTAAATGGAGAGAACAAGAAAGAAACAGAGTAGAAAAAATGAAAAAGAAAAATGCAGTGAGGAAAAAAAAAGAATAGGAACAAGAAGCTTCCAATTTTCTCTGTAGCAAATATAAGTATGATTACAAAATTACCCCTTTCCTGATTTCTCAACTGATTCTATTCCCTAGGATATAGTATGGATATATTCCCCACAGAGTCCTCTTTGCAGCTTGAACAATTGCTCATTAACTTTCTTATTGCTGATGTAATTGTACAATTGCTTTAGACACCACATCTGAACCAGGCCATTGTATGTCTGCACAATAGTGAAAGAAAAAACTAAAATCCAGTTAAGTATATGTCAGTGATATGCTAATTACACACTATTGTCTTCTCTTAAAACATAATTCTAAAATCATATATTGTGGAATAATTATGCACTTGTCCAGTGTTCTATTCATTCATGGTTTTGCTACACTGTTTTCTGTAAAACTAACTTGCATTCAGCAACTGTAATATTTTCAGTAATAGACTTATTGGCATGCTGCATAAAATTACATATAAAATGAAGGATCTAAATTCTAAATCCTTGCATGTGAATGTATCTATTGTGTAAAATGCTGACCAAGGTACCTTAGTCTTTTTGTAGTGTGAGAAGATGTTGTGGGTACTCATACAGTATGAGTGCATCGGTTCTTGGTTTTTTGTAAAATGTTGGCCATAAGGATCCAATCCATAACAGCAATGAATTTATCAGAATGTTTTCTATCAGTTCCTCTACTACTTCTTCCTGTAAAACATGACTTATTGTCTCTTTTTATCTTTGCCTTTTTTCTGGAGAGACAGATCTATTTCCAAATATAACATGGCTACCAACTGTCAATAATCTCTTATCTTCCAGAAAGCTATGAGGCCACCTGGGACCCAAAGACATTTTTTTTTTAAATAATGGTGACACTGGAAACTGCTGTCTATTATGCTAACTTGATTTTTAAAAAATCAAAAATACTTAGGGTTAGGAACCTAGTCATGGCCATCACCCTGGAAATTTCAGATATACATTTTCTACTGAGAATTTCTGTGACTTTATTTAAAGCAATGAATGGTATGTTGTTGTACATTTTCACATGCCACTGATAATATGATAGATTGGAGACTTTTTCAGGAAAGGTAAGAATTGGTTTACATACTTTCAAAGATATGCATATCCAGAAAAAAGGACTGGAAAATGGCTCATGTAATACTCACTAAATCAAACAATTCACAAACAATGATTTTACCAAGTGAAATAATTTGAAAGAAAGAAAGAAAGAAAGAAAGAAAGAAAGAAAGAAAGAAAGAAAGAAAGAAAGAAAGAAAGAAAGAAAGAAAGAAAGAAAGAAAGAAAGAAAGAAAGAAAGAAGCCATACTTTTTCACTATAAAAAATGTATTAGCTAGGCCCCAACTATGGAACAATCTTTTACATCAAAACAAAATAACACAAAATAAATGTCTTAACCTAGTATTTATATCTCATATCATACAAACATAGACTTTGTATAAAGTCAGACATAATCTTAACATTTCACTTAAAGATAATGCTTTTCTATAAAACATTACGATGGGAGTTCTCTTTATTCTATTATTTCTCTTTCATCTTATCAAGTCTGTACTCATTCCTTCTCTTTCAAGTTATCAGATTTTATGCCCAGCATAAACAATAAATCTTGATTGTGCAGAAACGTCAGCCATATTTAGGAACTTGGTTGCTGCATAAACTCACTGATGCAACATGGCCAGATGCTTTATTGCAGACAAGCTAGAAGCCTTATAAATAAAGAAGGCATACCTATTGCAGACCACAGAAATCAAAGCCAATATAATTGTAGTTGCTTCACAGTTTAAATTCTAGACCAGGTATGTCTAGCATGGCTGACTGGGGAATTCTGGGAGTTGAAGTCCACTAGTCTTAAAAAGTTGCCAAAGTTGGACACCCCTATTCTAGGCCTTTACCTCCAACTTTTCTGAGACCATGGAAACAAGTCTTTTTCTGGCCCTAGACTGGGAACATCTGCACAATATTCCCATTCCAGTTAAGTCCAGCCTGAGAACTGCTGATTCTCATCAACTTCAGCCCTTAAAAGAGCCTTTTAGTGAAGGACAGAGCTAATCCTGATAATTAAAGAGAAAAGAAAGTGCGGCTGTCAGAAGTAACTCGATTCTAATGTATAAACAGCAAGCAAGCCAACATTCATGTGTTTTTTCTGCAAAAATTATTGCAATCTATTTGTGACAGAGCCAGGCAATCTAGGACAGTTGAAGGATAAATTTCAGGACATTCATTTTACTACAAAGCTTGAAAAGCATACAACAAGAAAAATATACCTGTAAACACACCACAATCTTTTTCTCTTAATGACCAAAAGAAACTTAATTAATGACATGTCTATCATACATCAGGATTTTCATCTGTGTCTTACAGAAAAGAACAGCCACAAGTACCTATACCTCAGTCTTCCACAACATGTTGCCTAAAATGAGAGAGTTTATTCCTAGCCTGCACCAGCCAACCCAATCTGGGATGATAGGATCTGTGGACCCTCAGATATGGAAGCCTGATCAACGACCTCGGTGACTTCAACAGAATGATGTCCATGTCTTTATCTTCAAAAGCAGAGATCAGTTTTAAAAGGAAAATATACTGACCCACATTTCTGCAAAAAATAAAAAAGCAAATTAAGTTTGACAATCAAACTTAAATTGACTTTACACCTTTGGGGAGATTTCTCAAAAACTAGGCCAGGTCAAAAGAAAGATGCTGCACACCTTCCAGAAATGCTACTCTTTGACTGCAAATGGGCTGCAGAGTCACTGCATTGTTTCATATCTCCAAATTCTACAGATATTGATAAATCTTCAGAAATTCAACTTTGAATCAGCTGCTTATTTAACTCCCTGGAAAGATCACCCTAGCCTGGTAGCTCGTTATTTAAATCAAACTAAAAATATATAACTTTAGAAAATAAAACTATCCAAGATCTATATCTTGGATATAAAATAAATAAATAAAATTATTCCAATATCTCAGGGGTTGCCACAAAGAAGAGGGAGTCAAACTATTCTCCAAAGCACCTGAGGGTAGAACAAGAAGCAATGGGTGGAAACTAATCAAGGAGAGAAGCAACTTAGAACTAAGGAGAAATTTCCTGACAGTTAGAACAATTAATCAGTGGAACAGCTTGCCTCCAGATGTTGTGAATGCTCCAACATTGGAAGTTTTTAAGAAGATGTTGGATAACCATTTATCTGAAGTGGTGTAGGGTTTCCTGCCTAAGCAGGGGGTTGGACTAGAAGACCTCCAAGGTCCCTTCCAACTCTGTTATTCTATTCTATTCTAAAAATATACATCTTTAAATGCATAAGTTTAAAACTGTATATCCCAGAATTGTTAAATCAAAATTTTAAAAGTGTTGTACATTGTCCCTGACAAAGTCAAAAACAAAGCCAAATAATATGCAAACTTTCTTTCATAGAAGCTATCTTTCTGGAGATGAAACCTAAGTGCAACTACTATAGAAGTTACTGGAAAGCTCACAACAAAGGCATAAGAAATACAAGGTACAGATTCAATAAAAAATAAAGAATATTCCACTAAAAATGAAGGTTCTCTTTTTATATGTCATAGCTACAAGTTTTTAAACAAAACTACTATTTATGATTCTGCCGTCTTTTTCAGTCACCTAAACTGCTGTCTAGCAATGCGCCTTAATATAAAACTATGTTTTATGACATTTCTTAGGGAGAGGGGGAATGTTCTGAGCTCTCAACAGGATGGACACAAATGCCTGGATTTCAAAAGAGAGAAGACAGCACATTTTATTTATTTCTGAAATTTTGAGAGCCACATGCTTGCCAGTATTCTGGGTGGCTTACAAGTAAGTGGATTAAAAAAGTATTTTAAAATCACTCATTCAAAGATTACCATATCAAGCAAGAAAAATATTATTAGCCGCTTATTATTGGCATAAACAATATATTTTGCCCGTCTTCACAGGATATAAAGTATTTCTGCCTCTAAATTTTTTAGGTTTTCTTCAAACGGACATTAATGAATCATTATATTTTTGTACTCATTTATATACAGTAAGAAATTGCAGAAATAAAAGCAATCACCATTTGTAGACTTCTCTCCATACCATCAAGTGTCTCATAATGAATTCATTTAGCCTTCATCCCAAATTTAGGACGAATGTTAAAACTAGGTTACACCTATATGGCACACTAGTGACTTAAGCAAATTTACTCCTTCTCTTTTCATTATTACTGGGCAGGTATGGAATAGTAGAATTATGTTTTTCTTGGATAACTTTCATTGAAAAAAAAAGTCCAAATTATGCTGCAATCAAGAACTATTGTGATAGAAGCCAGGAAGGAAGGGGCAGGAACTCTCCTTTCCTCAAATTGTTAAAAGTTTCTACTTGAAGCATAGTGTTGTGGCCTGATTTTAGATGACAAAGACACTGATTTTAGACATAGTTATTTTTCCGTTTGTGAGTTATTTACCTCTCCTTTGTTAACATAAAACAATGCCATATTTTCTGTTAATACTGTCAGTGTTTATTGTTATTCACATAATCATTACTACACATGAATTCCATTTTGGTGGCACAATCACATTATTATGGTTCATCACACAGTCACAGTCAGATGTTTAGACTGAATTTGGCATTCTTATCCACCTATTGAATCCTTCCCAGGGATCTAGGATAGGCAGATATTGTTTGTTGGATGGCATTAAAAGTACTGTCACAAGATGTAAGCTGTTCCAAGTAAAACTGCCTTTTGCAACTTGACTGGTGGAGATTTTGTCAATGTCAATGTTGTTCAGGTTCCAGATATTTTTGATGGTTATATTTCACCAAAAACGTGGTCTATTTTTACCGGTATGAAAAACAACAACCAAAATAAAATAAGCACATGTTGACCACATGCTGCCACTTTACTATATGCCACCCATATACTGTAATTGACATTTTATTTGTAACTTAGCACGAATTCATACATATATCTCTAGAGAACATTAATTCTATTTTTGTTACCATTGAAAACAAGTCTAGTAATCTTTGGGCAGAATTTATTTTGAAAGGCTTGCAGGGAAAATTATAAAATGCAGCTATCTATAGTAATTTTTTAAATCAAACATGCAACATTCTTCAGACACCTGGTGTTTTCAAGAAGTTTTTAAAATGCTAAAAGATGGACAAAAATACATCTAGGAGTATAACAAGAAGGAAACTAATGCAGCCATTATAAAGAGGAAGGAAACTAGAAAAGCAATCAGTAAAAGAAAAGGCAACCCAACAAACCAAAATTGTAACAAAAATAGGTTAACTTCTGAAGAGACTTCACAATAATGTATTTCATTTTTGACACCATGTTGCATAGGCAGTGCCACATAACCTCAAAGCAACTGATGCAGGCATGTGAACCATGACTACATTCAAAGCCGCATATAGGTAAAAGTTCAATATTTACATTTTAGTCCACAGCACTGTATATAAATTAAAAACTTTTCTAGAGAAAAACAGGTACGGACTTGGATCCACAGTGATCACCATGCAAGCACAAGTGGTAGCAGACACAGCATTTAATCAATGTGCATTAGGCTCTAAGGCAATGCAATACTTCTATATTGCTCTGAAATAAACCCCAAACCACAGAAGCACCTTGGAGATAGACAGGCAGATAGATAAGATAGACAGATATAGAGATATATAGATATGTATAAAACAAGACAAGGAAAAGAAATTCTTGTTGGGCATTCAAAATACCCATGTAGCTACATGAACTTAAACCATTATTATTCTATTTTTACTGTTAGAAATAAGAGTATATCATTCAAATAATGAAACATTATAATAAAAGGGACTGGAGTATTAGGAAAAACAACAAACCAGATTTAGAAGCATACTGTCCAGCAATTTTAACAGCATACCTGGAATTTGTAGAAACCATTTTAGTTTCTAGAAAGGAGTTTTCAGAAGCCTTTGTAACAGGCTTTTTAATCATTCTTAGCATTATATTGTCTACGATCCAAAAACCAGAACAGTCCTGATTTTGTAAACTAGTCCTAATCTGACTTTCTTTGAAATCAATTCAAAAGTGTCCTATAATATTTGGGAAGGGGGGGGGTTAATTCCAAGCATACAAACTGAGCAGAGTCTAGGTTTTGCCGATCAACATTCCAAAATGCAAAACTTCTCCTACTGATTCTAGGGGAAAACCAGACCTGTCAGCCTTGTACCTTATTACCTCTTGTCCTGCTAAACTTTCTGTCCTTGGCTTTCACACATACATAGCTATAAAGCTACATTCTTCATTCATCCATTCAGATATTTGCTGAACATTGATACTGGCATTCAACAGCTAATAAAAAGACATTTTGCCAAGTTAAACTTCTCTAACTAGTTTGATAATTTTAACAGCCTCTTCTTATAATCACAAAAATATGACGTTGGTTTCCACTGATGTAAAGGCCAAGCAGCCATAGGGGAAACTCAAGTGCTATTCCCAAAAAATCACTAGAGCAGAGGAAAGGATTGAGCCCAATAGCAGAGAATGAAGGAAACGAAAGTCCAAAGTCACAGCATCCACCAGCACTTCTATCCAGACAGTATTTCCCTTCACACAACATAGATGTTACATCAAGTATATTTTCAACACTGAAGGGCAATTTAATTAGGTAAATTGGAAGCCATTCACAACTAAACTAAACTTTCTCTCCACTGTTGATCTCCATGTTGGTTGGACCCTAATTGCATAATCCCCATCACCAACATCAACACATTCTTTTAGTAGCAAGAGCCACTGGAATTCTTCTATTCAAGAAAGCTAAACTAAAGCACCAAAATAAAGACTAAGGATTTTAAAAAACTTTCAATGCCCAAAGTTACCTTCATGAAATGGACACCTATATACATTTGATAAACAAATAAAGAAGTTGAAATAAAAAAAAGAGAGAACACACATGCATTTCTTACTTATATCCAGGGGGCTTATAGCTATGTATTCTACCTGCAATTGCATTGAGAGTTGCCAGATACCAGCTGTGAAGCCATCAATGAGTGCTTAGTTAGCACATCATGTTGATTCTTCCCAAGTTGCACTAATTGCCCATCTGTTTCCAGACACAATTCCAAGTACTAGAAATCACCACTAAAAGCTTTCAATGGATTTAGATCCAGGAAGTCAAAGGGATTCAAATTCAACAGAAATAAAGAGAGGCATACTGAATAAGAGAGAAAGTGTTGAGGGTTAGTGATTTACTTATTGTATTTGTATGCTGCCTGCTTTTTTGGGTTGGCCAATAAAAGCTGCTCTTTCTATGCTACTGAGATTTCTCTTCCTGTCTCAACAAGGAAAATAAAATACAAGCCTTGTTTATGTAGATCCCTGTTTTTTTTTCCCATAACTATATTGCTTTTTTTCTGGCAGATACTTGAATTACTAGGTCAAATGTATTGTGTTGTATTATTTATCTGTTCATTTGTTATAATTGTTTTTAAATTTTAAATTCCTAAATTTTGTTTGACTGTCCTTAATATTGTATACAATTATACATACTTACATATATTTTCTAATATGTGACTAATGTATGACTCTTAGACAGTAGATCCAGAATATTAGGCCAATGTTAGCTTTTGATGTATTATCACTGCTGCAGGAGTAAAAGTAGGCTGGTGGTTAAGAGTCACATACAAATGCCTGAAACTCAATGCATCTCTTTCAGGTTGGAAATTTTCTTCTAGTTAGTGCAGCCTAGCAAACCCATATTAGAACGTAAAAGGATGTAGCTAGCAGGAAGCAGAAGAGGAAGAATTCTTGTACGGTGACTAAATTCCCAATGTAATAAACAGATTTAATCTTGTCACTTACAAGTCATATTTATAAAATGACTGGTATTCTCTTTGGAAAGGGTTAGACCTCCTCGATGGATGCCTGTGTGGACCACGCTGCCGTCGTAGCCACGCTGTGGGTAGAGTGCTCTGTTACGCCCGTCGGCCGTGGCAAGGACTGAAGGTCATAGGCCCAAGCTATGGTGCTACGCAGCCACCGCCCCACGGTTGAAGAGGATGCCTTCCGGCCCAGGGAAGTGGGTTGGAAAGTAACAAAGAATGCCTCCGTCCTGCGAAGAGGAGAAGTGCGTTTAATATAAATTTTGAGAGCCCTCTGGACATCAAGGGTGTGCCATTGTCTTTCCAATGAATGAGAAGGATTGGGGCAGAAATCAGGAAGGACAATCTCCTGGGCCCTGTGAAAATATGAGTTTATTTTCGGCACAAACATAGGGTCAAGCCTAAGGACCACCCTATCAGAATGGAATATGCAGAGATCCCCCCGCACAGACAGGGCGGCCAGCTCCGAGATGCGCTGAGCGGATGTGATCGCCACCAGGAACGCCACCTTGCAGGTAAGGTGTCGAAGTGACGTGGTCTGCAAAGGCTCATAGGGGGCCCCCATCAGGGAAAGGAGCACCTTCAAGAGGTCCCAAGTAGGGTACCTATGAATGACGGGTGGACACAAGTTCACTGCCCCTTTAAAGAATCTGCGTAAAAGAGGATGATGTCCCAAGGAGTCTAAGGATCCACATGACAGGACAGAGGAGAGCGCCGCCACTTGCCGCCAAAGGGTATTGGGCGAAAGGCCACTGTTCAGTCCCTGCTGCAAGAAGTCCAGGATCCTGACAATAGAAAGGTCCACTGGGGAACAGCCCGCAGTAGAGCACCAGGAACAAAAGGTCTTCCAGGTGGCTGAATAAATCCTCTCAGTGGACGGCCTCCTGGAAGCCTGAAGGGTCAGAATGATGCTGTCAGAGACGTTCCGGCACCTTAAGAGCGCACCGCTCAAGCGCCAGGCGGTCAGTTGGTACCACTGGGGGTCCGGGTGGACCAATGACCCCTGGCTGAGCAACGACTCTGTCTGCGGGATCCTGCACGGCTGGCAGACTGACAACGATTTGAGGTCCGTAAACCAGGCCCTCCTGGGCCAGTGAGGTGCGAGAAGCAACACCTCGGCCCTCCCCTCCAAGATCTTCCAGATGACCTTGGGGAGGAGAGGCAGGGGGGGGATGCGTACAGTAGACCGGGCAGCCATTCGCAACGGAGAGCATCCGTGCCCTCCGCGCCCTTCATCCGGAATCGGATGAAGTACCTGGGCAGTTTGGCATTCTCCGGGGTGGCGAAGAGATCCACCACTGGCAGACCGAACCAGCTCACCAAGGCTTGGAAGATGGAAGGATGGAGACTCCACTCCGCCTGGTCGATTGTGGTGCGGCTGAGCCAATCCGCCGTCACGTTGGTCACCCCGGAGATGTGCTCCACTAAAATCGAAAGAAGATGGCATTCTGCCCAGTGGCCCAGGGTCCTGGCCTCGTCCATGAGATGTCGAGACATGGTGCCCCCCTGCCTGTTTATGTGGGCCTTTGCAGCCACATTGTCTGTCAGCACCAGGACGTGCTGACCGGCCACCAGATGTTCCAGCTGCTTGAGCGCCAGATAGACCGCGCGCAGCTCCAGTCTGTTGATGCTGTACTGGGCCTCGGTCTGGGACCATGTGCCCTGGGCTACAGTGGATTGAACATGAGCCCCCCAACCGTACAGACTGGCGTCCATGGTGATGGTGACCCTGCGGGGTTCCAGGACGAAGCAACCATTCGCGATGGCCGGGGAGGTCCACCAACGGAGCAAGCATCGGACGGACGATGGTAACCGGACCCTGGATGCCGATGTGCTGCGACCCAACCTCTGAAAGGGCAAGAGAAACCATTGCAATTCCCTGGGGTACAGGTGTGCCCAGGGGGTAATATGAATGGCAGATATCATTTTGCCCAGGAGCATGGAAAGCTGTCTCAGAGGGACCCGTGACTGCGTCAGGACCTGTTGAGAAAGTTCCAAAATACTGTCCTGTCGCTCCTGGGAAAGGTACACCATGCACTCCAGAGAATCAACAATGGCACCTAAGTGGGTCAGATTGGTGGAGGGAGACAGATGACTTTTCTCCAAATTAACTGAGAACCCCTGGTGCCTGAGGGTGGCAAGAGTTACCTGGACGTCCTGCACCGCCTGCACCGCCTGGTGCATGGAAGATGACTGAATGAGGATATCGTCCAGGTAACATTGGACACGCACGGGGATCGATCTCAGATGAGCAGCTAGTGCTGCCAGCACCTTGGTAAAAACCCTCGGTGCTGAGGAAAGGCCAAATGGAAGGGCCCTATACTCATAATGAGCTCCTGCATAGCAGAATCTTAAGAATTTTTGGTGGGAAGGCCAAACTGGTATATGTAAATAGGCTTCGGTGAGGTCAATCGAGGCAAGGAGGTCTCCCTTCCTGATGCCGGCCAAGATAGAATGAAGCGTGTGCATTTTAAACCTCTTGTAGATAATATATCTATTAAGCCGCTTCAAATCGAGAATCGCTCTCCACCCGCCCGAGGATTTGGGGACCACAAACAAGACTGAGTAAAACCCCTGCCCCTGTTGATGCTCAGGCACCTGCTGAATGGCTCGAATATCCAGCAGGTGCTGGATGGCAGCATCCATGAGCATCCGTTTGTCAGGGTTTGAAGACACAGGGCATCGAATGAAAAACCCCAGGGGGGTGGAGATAAATTCCAGGGAGAGACCAGATGACACAGTCTCCCTAACCCACGCATCAGAGGTAATATCCTCCCACCTGTTGGCAAAGAGGGCGAGGCGACCCCCGATGGGAGGATCGTGCGTGAATTCACTTAGCCCGGCGGAAGGGGCGGCCTCCTGTGCCACAAAAGGGCCATTTAAATTGTCTGCCCTTGTTGCCCCTGTCCTGGCCCTGTCGCTGTCTGAAGCCATATTGTCCCTGAACCCTCCCATACCCGGCACCTTGATCAGGCATACCCGGGACCTTGATCAGGGATCCGAAAGGGGCGCCTGTTGAAGGAGGGACGAAAGGAGCTCTTACGGGCAAGGGAGGGGAGGACTTTACGTCTGTCCCGTGATTCGACTAATATGGGGTCTAGGGCTTCCCCAAACAACTGTTGGCCCTTTAAGGACGCAGAAGCCAGCCGCCACTTATGGCGCGTATCTGCAGACCAACTACGCAGCCAGTGCATCCTTCTGGCTACAGTCAAAGCCCCCATGGCCCGGGCAGCAAAGCGTGCCGATTGAAGCATGGCGTCTGATGTGAACTGGGCCACCTCCAGAAGCTTGTTGAGATCCTGGCTGATTCGAAGATCAGACACTGGCAGGCGCTCCTGAAGCTGCCGGAGCCATCGCAACGAGGTGTGAGAAAAGAAAGAGGCCGTAGAAGAGGCCCGGACCGCCCAAGCCGCCGCCTGGTGAGCCCGCTAGAGCGCCTGTTCCATCTTCCGGTCCTCAGGGTGTAGCAGCTCATCTGACCCACCTGGCATGAGGGTGGAGGAGTACAAGGCCGAGACCGGCCCGTCAATGGAAGGCAGCTGCAGATGTTGAGCCAAATCGGGCGCCAGATTGAAATACCGCTTGTCCAAGTGGGTGGGCATGGGACCCGAGGCAGGCGACTGCAACTGTCGGATAACAGCATCCACAAAAAGGGGAGGTGCCGGAATTACCTCCGCTTCAGAAGTGGTCTCTTCGAAGAGAGGATCTCTGGAGGAAGAGTCAGGCTGCCCTGCGGTAGACGACCCAAAATTGGCAGCATTTTTTGCCTTAAACAAAAGGGACTTAAAGAGTCCAGGATGGAAAAGGCCGGAAGATACTGGGGGGTCCGGAGCAAGGCCCTCGTCTTCAGAGAGATCCAGGTCAATCTCTCCCTCCTCTAGATCGGAACGAGACCCTAGAGAGTGATCAGGAGAGCAGCAGAAAGAGATGCCTGATGTCTGAATGGCTGGGGCCGAGGGGCGAGACCTCTGCTGGAGGCCCGCCTCAATGCCCTGTTTAATTGCCGCCGTAATCAAGGCCTGGATGCCTGGATCAAGCGCAGAAATTGTTAATGATTCAGCTTGTCCAGCCATCACAGAAGGCAGGCCCGTTGCAGACAGGGAAGGCAAGGCCGCCGGTGGATCGCAGCGGGAGGAAGCCTCCCAGATGTCCTTATCAGCAAGGCTCAAATTAGGGTTGTCCAAGGACATGGCCTCCGATGGAGGGGGAGAGACCCGATCCGTCTGGACCCCGCCCGCTCACCTGTGGCAGCAGGTACCGAAGCCACTGCTTGTGTGTTGGGAGCCAGATTGACAGAGGAGGACCTGGCACAGATCTTGTCAAGCACCTTAGCCCTGCGACTCTCGTCCCTTAGGGTGGCCTTAGAGACCTTGCCCATTGCCGCCGAGGCTGAAGAAGACCGATGAGGAGAGTGCCCCCTGCTGGCTGTGGCGCCAGTTAAGGTCGAGGCCTCCGGCTGCTGCCGCCTGTGAGAACAGCTTGATTGAGCAGCCTTGCTGGAGTGAGGCATACTGAAGGCCGGCCTAACGAAAGCAAGAAAGTCTTGGAAAGGAGGCTTTTTTTTTAAATAAAATGGCCACCGTTTGCTGGGTAAGGTCAATCAGTGACAAAATGGCCACCTCGCCTTTAATATGGCCGATGCCTGTCAAGGCCACTTCCAAAATGGCCGGTAGATCTTCAAAATGGCCGCCTCAATGAGGGAAAAGGCCAACCAGCAACTAAAATGGCCACCACAGTTTCAAAATGGCCACTGCTAATGTAAAAGGTCCAGCCAGCACTCAAAATGGCCGCTGCAGGATCAAAATGGCCGACCAGTGTGGGCAATGACACCCAACGGCCTCCTAGCTGTCAAGATGGCCGCCACTGGCAGCCGAAAACACGAGGCTGCAATTCAGTCAGGCAGAAGCTAGATGTGGACAGCTGAGGGACCGGCGGCAATGGCTAGCGGCTTAGCAGCCAGCGAAGAACGGTTATGCCGGCCTGCGAAGGTAGGAACCCCTTTGCCGGATGGAGGGAGGCAGATCCACAGGCACTACCCTCAGGCGGAAAAGAGCGCGAAAGCTCTCCTGGCCGTTGGTCACTCGAGCGCAGGGCTCCTGTGACAGCTGTCAAATTGAACGATGAAGCCAGGCCGCCAAACCGCAAATGGAGCCGGAATGATTTGGAGCAGAACTCCTAAAGGCCACTTAGGGGAAGCACCCCCCAGATACTTGAAAGGCCCTTGGCTCGATGACAGGCTGGGAGAGCCTCAGCCCTCACAGCCCTCAACCCAGAAACTGTGATACCAGAGCAGTCAACTGGGGAGACTCACTGTGAAGAAAAATCTTTCGAATCCTGTAGTCACTCGATGACAGGAGCAATCCTCAGAAGAATGGGAGCTGTTTTACACGTGTCCTCTTCAGGCCAAAGACTGAGTCAAAGAGGGGGAATTAAGGCAGGAGGATGAAGATATCAATTTGACAGACTCAGTCCTCATTGGCTGAAGGGACGGTGTCATCCCATTCTTGGAGGTTAGCTCCACCCACTATGGAGAACTATTAGTTTTCTCCAAAAATATCTACTATTTTTTGAAATGACTATTTTGCAAGAAACATGTTCCAAATTCAAGCAAAGGAGTGTTATGCATATACAGAACTTGAATTGAACTTCCACTCAACTGTTTATACAAGAATGAAATTGTTGTAAATGATTTTCTCCCCAAAGGATATATTTTCCTTCCACTCAAGAAAAACCAATAGCAATGACAGGTCATCTTTTAAAAAATGAAAATGCAAAGTACCCTTTCATATTACTATCTCTCTGTTTAAAAGTGGACTCCTTGGGCTGCATCTTATATGTTTGTGGATATGTGGATAGGAGCCGTGGTGGCGCAGTGGTTAGAATGCAGTATTGCAAGCTAGCTCTGCATTCCACTGCCAGGAGTTTGAACATGACCAGCTCAAGGTTGACTCAGCCTTCCATCCTTCTGAGGTCAGTAAAATGAGGACCCAGATTGTTGTGGGCAACATGCTGACTCTGTAAACAGCTTAGAGAGGGCTATAAAGCACTATGAAGTGGTATATAAGAGCTATTGCTATGTGTGGATTAGAAAGCACATGATGGGAATGTATATATTATACTTAGAGGTATGTGCCCAGGAGGAGCTAAGAATGGAGTGTTTGGCAGCATTCAACACCACAGCCCAACTACCTCTCCCAGAGGAATGCACTGGTGGGACTTTTTCCTGGAATGTTTTTCTCTGTAACCTCCTAGACCAGTGGTTCTCAACCTGTGGGTCGCGACCCCTTTGGGCGTCGAACGACCATTTCACAGGGGTCGCCGCGCGCGTTAGCCTGCCATGTTGGTGACACCGTCACTCGCAGGGGTGAAATGCTCCCGCTTCGGCCGTGCCTGCGGGTCGCCGGATAGCCGGTAGCGACAGAAACGGGAGACTTCGCCCACCCGCCTGGACACCGCCATTTGGGTTCTTTTACCCTCTGCGCACACGCAGAACGCTTTGCGCATGCGCAGAGGGTAAAAGAACCCAAATAGTGGCATCCGGGTGGGTGGGCGGCGCCTCGCGCTACAGCATTAGAAAGGTTGAGAACCACTGTCTTAGACTGATCTAGCCCATTCTCTAACTTGATCTTTCTTTGGTTGACTTCTCCCACCATTCCAAATTTTGTTCTGCTTTGTTCACTATCCATAGAGCATCTTGCTGACAGCATAATTTAGTTCCAACTTTCTTTTAATGGAAAAATAAAATGGGAAGTAGAAAAGAAAAAAATTGTGAATCAGATCAAATGCCATTATGGTTCGGGACTTCAGCATTTGGTATGCCACCTTACTCTGCTACTCTTACTGGTTCTACTAATTCATTTTTAAAAAGCCCAGCAATCACATCAAAATTGGGAAGGGTAAAGCAGCAAAACCTGCCACCCTCACAAAAGCCATGGTAGACTGTAGCACTTTTCAAAGGCAAAGTCAGATCTTGTCTGTCAGTCATTCAGAGGTTGGCAGGCAAGATCAAGAATCAGGCATGATAGGAATGTTTTTTATTGTAGTATGGAGTAAAGTAACTTGAAAGCCAAGTTTTTTTTTTCCATTCCATTTTATTCTACTACACAATACCAAGGTGGGGGCATTCTGAGTTTCATTTTCAAGTCTCCTCTCAGGGTTGAGTGATCTTTTCACTTTAAGAGCTTGCTCGTTCCTTCCCTCTTCTCAAGGTGAAGAAATGTAGAGCTGACCTTATCAGAAGCCATCCATTTGAATGAATGGACTAAGAATCAAAGTAGTAAGGCAAGCTTTGCTTTTTAGACCTATGTCATTGGATAGTTCAATGACTGGTCACACATTTCAAGTATTTATATTAATTCATTTCCCCAAAATTGTAGGCAGGGAGTGCCACAAGATACAGTATATCATAATAACTGGTTGGTGTGCTAAGCAAATGAGCTGTTCACAGGATGGAACTGCCAAGAAACTCTGAAATTTTAAAACATTTTAGTATTTGAGAGGAGGCATTATATTAAAAAAAAACCATCTGTTTTCCAGATGTAGCTTAATAGTTATGCTACAGAACTAATTTATCTCACCATGGTAATGTCTCACAGGAGTAGCTCTTCTAGGTTAGTTCATCTTCTGCAAATTCCCCAAGGCCAACATCAAAGCAATTGACCCATCTGATTCATCTCTACTCTTCCAGAAGTTGCATTGAGGACACATACGGTACTAAATTTAGGTTTCTGTCATGACGGCCATTTGTAAAGATGACCTAATAACTTTAAAAGCCAACTTTTAAACCATACTTTGAGGCAGCCAGTTCCCTAAATTAAGGGTTGTATTTTCTTCTAATAGCCTTACTACCCATTTCACTTAATAGCCCAAATTATTCTGGAGAAGTGGGGAATTTATCTAGACCTCATAATTTTAGAAATCTCAGTTGTGTCCTTCTCCAGCAGGCCCAAATGCTCTTTCTTCAGGTTCATCTATCTCCATGAGTTAATAAAGAGACAACTGGAACTAAGTACATAGATCAGGATATGGCTGAATGCCATACAAAAAAAGCACATGAAAACGTAACTAGTAGGAAATAATAAGTTATTATTTTCATAACTTTCTAGTAAAAAAATATATAAACAAACCAATATGTGCCAACTGTACCAACTCAAGATGCTAATCAGTTATTCCGGAAGTTAGGGATTTTTACTTCAGGGCATATCACTTGATACATACAGTAATTATATTTGACATTTAACTGATTATGTTAATTATATACAGTATTTATTTTGACTTTTGCTTCCTGTTTTAACTAGTTCCTAACTAATCCAAAAAAGGACCTAAATTCTTATTTCATGACTCTTAACATTACTCATCAATGACAGAAAGGAAACTATCAAAAGCTTTTCAAAACTACAAGTTTACGTAATTTCAAGATCTTTATGAAACAGGTGTTCCTCTTCAGAAACCATTGCTGTTTTTAAGATATTCAATTAAATTCAACATTACTAAATACAACACAATCAACAGAAACCCTTCAGACAACAAAATTAAAGGTAGAAAAAC
Source organism: Thermophis baileyi (assembly GCA_003457575.1). NCBI lineage: Eukaryota > Metazoa > Chordata > Lepidosauria > Squamata > Dipsadidae > Thermophis > Thermophis baileyi. The sequence continues at coordinate 3,134,805 of QLTV01001997.1, forward strand.
ATTACAAATCCAGTGCCCTTGGGGATGGCTAGTTAAATGAATTTTTAAGAAAAAAATTAAATTCGTGGCACACAGGCCTACCAAAAGCTATTAAAATACTGCGAAAACTGCCACCACCCCAATTTCAGATTAAATGTAGAATAGAATTCCTTCTACTTCTCTTAAGAAGAAGATTCTTCTAGGATCTTGAATCCTTTAAATTTCTCTACGGGACTAAGGGCTGGAATCCAGCAGAATTATGTAAGGTGGAAGAGTAAACCTGGTCTATGTCACATTTGTAAGCTCAGTGCGATGCGTCCGGGAAATGAACTCTTATTTCAGCCAAAAGAATAATTCTCATATTTTCCCAAGTATATACAACTTATTCAAGAACGACAGAGTTTAAAATAAGCACTAATTCATTTAGTTGATTAATCTTAAAAAGAAAACAATTTATCCAGACTTTTTTGCACCACACTACGCCTTAAAAATATTTGCTTCAACTATGTTTTTTTTTTAATTAATCTAGAAACAAAATAAACTTGGAAGTCACCATGAAATAATTTAAGGGACTTTGTGGCTATATTGCTTAACACAATGGTCTAGAGACCCCAGAAAAATTACTTTTTTCAAATACTATCATCTCCATGGCTCCAGGCTACCATAATAGCCATGGTTCTTTTAGTTTATCCAAAACCAGAAATAACATTTGAATATGATTTATTAAATATGCAACAGTACCTTAGCCACCACAAGTGAGAAAAACATGGAAGAAATATCTGTGTTTATTAAAAGGAAGTCACAAAATTCATATATTCCATGCATGTCAGAAACAATGAATTTATAACACCTATTAGCAGAGCAGATGTATGTTTTCCATGCAAGAAAGTTTGAGATTCAAGTCCATGAATCTCCAAAAAGAAGTACTGTAGATAACTTTTGCATGGAATATCTGCTTATCACTGTTGACAATACAGGCTTTGATGAACTAAGAGAAGGAAGTTAGCAAATGCCCTAAGCATATATTTCACCTCCTACTCAACTCCCATATACATAGACATGTGAGGATATGGATAATTTGTAGCTGAGAGTCCCCACCCTCTTATGCAAATATTCAGCACTGGAGGAAGGCTGAGGCCTCCTAAATGATTTGGCTTACTTCCAGTGACATCATCAACATTCTTATACATATCCTTCGACATATTGTTGATCAATTTCTGGGCTGAGAACAAACCAAAACTGATGGGAATGATATTATTCTCTGAAGTATCTTTTCCCCCCTTCTATTTGAAACCACATTCTAATTAGGGGAAAGTCAAAGGGACATGTACATACTTAAACGAGCTTGACTTGTTATTTTTTCCAAATGACTCACATTTCCAAAGAATACTATATATGGTTTATCATCTTACCAGTGAGTACATTAAATCCGGGGCCTAAATTTATCTGACTGTATTACTGCTTGCTGTGCTAAAATTGGAAAGATGGTTTGAAGGTGGGCAGTTATACAATATGAGCATGCCCACCTGATTATTTTATGATATTTAACAGAGGTTTGGGCACATAAATATGAAATACCAATGGTACTTCAGCAACATCCAAGCTACGAAAGCTCCCACTGTTCTTTTCCACTGGAAAGGGAAGGAAGGAAGGAAGGAAGGAAGGAAGGAAGGAAGGAAGGAAGGAAGGAAGGAAGGAAGGAAGGAAGGAAGGAAGGAAGGAAGGAAGGAAGGAAGGAAGGAAGGAAGGAAACTATTTTTGCCTTAGCTAAGAGCATTCTAGAAACTATAGAGTCAAATTTATAGCTATAATTTCTTGAATAACAGCAAATATAATTGCAATAGCAATTTAGCCACAATAACAGACATGGTTTGAAAAAAGTGAAAGAAGGTATCTATATACTATTAAAATTATTGTGTCTGTAACCTTTAACTGAGCAAAATGGTGCATCATAAGCCAAAACTTTTTTAACAAAGGTATCTCAAAAGGGTTAACTTACAGAATGCACTCCAAATCAGATCCATGAGTCTCCTAGAATTGAAATTTGGCAAGTTTTATAAAATATTTTATGACATAAAATTATCATGAAGCATGCTGTGACATAATACAAAATGTCATAAAACATCTCTTCGATCAGCTCTGATATTTGACTGTGCTATACAGTTCAACATGGACTACTTTCAAGACAGATGCATCTCTGAATATCTCCATGAATTTTTAAGAACTTTAAACTTTTAAGTACATTAGAAGTTCTGCCACTATTGAAAGCATTGAGGAATCTGGTAAGGAAGTATCTCTGAAACAATGACCCAAAAGGTCACATGTTGTCTCACTTGAACTAAAACTGCACAAAAATAAGACAATAATCATAACTTGGTACAGAATTGCACAATCTTGTTTTGTACTAATCTACTCAGAGAGATCGTCATTAAAGTACCGTAATAAAAATTTAATGTCTCATAGTTAGACATTTACTAAACACATCCGTCTCATTTCCCAACCAGAAAACAATCTTTCAAAATAATTAGGAAATCAGAGAACAGACACCTCATACTTCTGCTGAGGTTCTAATAATCTTCTTTGCCATTCTGTTTTGTGAACAGTTCCTGGCCATCAAAATTAACAATTAATTGAAAGTTCATTGTTTAAAACTGGAATAATGTCCTCACTCTATAGTTAACATTGATTAAACAGATAAGCAGCATTGCAAACAGAAGTCAGTATCTCTGGAATTATTCAGGGTAATGTGACTGCCAATTCAGACGCACTGTGTTCAAACAAACTTCCTTGAAATACAAATTGTTAATCACTATAAATCTTGTACAAGAATACTAAATTTTGGGGGAGTATTTGCTATGATCCAGTACTTGCTCATTCGAAAAAAAGGAGTTACCGGTAGTCCTTGATTTACAACCATTTGTTTAGTGACCATTGAAGTTTCAACAGCACTGAAAAAGGGTGACATACAACCAGTCTTCACACTTAATGACCGTTGCAGCATCTCCATGGTCATGTGATCAAAATTCAGGTGCTTGGAAACCCGCATGTATTTACAATGATTGACATGTCCTCGGGTCACACAATCACCATTTGTGACCTTCCCAGCCAGCTTCCAAGAAGCAAAGTTAATGGGGGAAGTTAATGCTTAATGATTGTGTGATTCATTTAACTGCAGTGATTCGTTTAACCACCATGACAAAAAGGTTGTAAAATCCATCTTGACTAACTTGACAACCACCTTGCTTAGCAACGGAAATTCTAGTCCCAGTTTTGGTCATAAGTCAAGGATTACTTGTAAAGAGGTCTAGAGTCCTGATCAGAGCATGTATGTGAACTGAACACCACCATAAGTATTCCCACGAATGCTGCAACAGGTGTTTCACTGCAGAAGTGCAAAGTAGAAATACTACTTTAAGAAATATATTTTATCATTTGATTTTCCTTTGTCATTATTAAAAACACTTTGTATTATCTTTCACATGACAAATTCTCAATGTAAAATATTAATACTTTCCTTATTTTTAATCCTTTGCTCACAAGAGCAGAAGGAAAGGGAAAACAATAGCACTTTGCTATTACAGAGCTACAATATTAGGCAAAAGCAGAGCCAAACTCTTAAACTTAGCTGCCTAGAAGCTCTTATGCCAAATGTTTTTATCTCACTTCACAACAACTAAACCAAATTATACACATTTCTTCAGACTCAACAGATACAACACAACGGACACACAGTCTGGTTTAATTCAGACAATGGAAAACATCTTTCTGTGTAGAGAAGCAAATATTCCCTCCAGTCCCGTTCAAAAAAATGGTACAGACAAAAACCCTAAGAAGCACAATGTGACGCAGTACTAGTTTTCCACATGCATGGATATGTTTGCTTCTCCTCAACTAATGGCAGTCACCTAAATTAAACATTTATTTAATATCTTATTTATGTGTGTTTTTGTAAGTTCTGAGTAGACTTAGCAGTAATGTACTCCTATAACTCAAAAAGTATAGTATATATGTGCTTTGGCTCAGGGGTGAAATCCAGCAGGTTCTGACAGGTTCTGGAGAACCAGTAGCGGAAATTTTGAGTAGTTCGGAGAACCGGTAGCGGAAATTTTGAGTAGTTCGGAGAACCGGCAAATGCCACTTCTGGCTGGCCCCAGAGTGGGGTGGGAATGGAGATTTTGCAATATCCTTCCCCCAGGAGTGGGGAGGGAATGGGGATTTTGCAGTACCCTTCCCCTGGAGTGGGGTGGGAATGGAGATTTTGCAGTATCCTTCCCCTGCCACGCCCACCAAGCCACCCCTACCAAGCCACGCCCACAGAACCGGTAGTAAAAAAAATTTGGATTTCACCACTGCTTTGGCTACCTGTCAGAACTATAGGTGAAAGGCATTTAAAGATGCCAATGACCATGATACAACTTAGCCTATCTGTTTTTATAGGCAGTTTCAGCCTCCCTCAGTCAAGTCATGCATTCTAGTTGCCTATGTTGGACAGGCCTATGATGCACAAAGGAAGTGGCAATTATCGTAATTGGGAAACTGGGGAAGTATTGCCATGTCACCTGCTGCCCCAGACTCTGCAAATATCTCTTCCAGAGAATATATTCTGTAAATGAATTTGTATGATTGCTTCCTAGGAGAGAGCATGATATATTTGCTCTGCTATTTGCCTTTTTATTGTGAATGTATATTTGCAATTAGATGCTATTCATTTTTCCTGATGTATTTCTTTCAGGATCTTCTTCTTCTTTACTTCCTCTTTTACCGCTTTGGGTGTCAAGGGATCTTTCAGGACCACTATGATTATTTCATAATCCATAAAAATAATATGGACCTAATTCCATTTCTCTATAAATGGTTTATTTCCAGGAAACCACGGATTATATATTCCAGTGCTGTTGGTAGTAAAAAAAAAATGTAATTAACTGTCTGGATGGCCCCTGGAGGGGCTGAAAGGCAAAAAGGAAGCAGTATGCTTTCTCCCATATTTGGGTATACCAGGTGATTTAACAGAGAAAAAAAAAACCATATATATATCCTTGTCCCTGGAACATGCAGATAGGGAGAAGAATCCTGTGGCTCAGAGGTTAATCACTTGCCTTGTTAGGCAAGGGGCCCGGGTTCTAATCCCATAAGGGTGTGGCTGGCTGATGAGAGCTAAATAGCTTGAAATACTCGTCTCCCTTTATTTATGTAAAAAAATATAACATATAGAAACGGACTGTCATTTGTAATTGACTGTCTGGATGGCCCCTGGAGGGGCCGAAAGGCAAAAAGGAAGAAGTATGCTTTCTCCCATATTTGGGTATACCAGGTGATTTAAC
>QLTV01001997.1:3140163-3162361 GCA_003457575.1 Thermophis baileyi
TTCTATCTATCTATCTATCTATCTATCTATCTATCTATCTATCTATCTATCTATCTATCTATCTATCTATCTATCTATCTATCTATCTATCTATCTATCTATCTCTCTATCTATCTATTTTGCAGGATTATTCAGAAAGAGATATCCCCTTCCCCCATATTGACTCTATTATCACCAGTGGTGGGTTCTAAATGATTTTGCTGCCGGTTTGCGCGCGCACTTGTGCACACGCACACTTCTGCGCATGCGCAGAAGCGTCCCAGGCGGATGGGTGGAGTGTCCCGGGCGGGTGGGTGGAGCATCCCGGGTGAGTGGGTGGAGCCTCCCGCCGCCAGCGCTACCAGTTCTAAGAACCGGTCCGAACCGGGAGCAACCCACCGCTGATTATCACCATATAATACCTTGCATATAGAATCATCAAATAAAGAGCTATTGTCTCCTGTCAAGCTAAACTGTAGGTTATTTACGAAGAATGAAGCAGGATATTTAAACAGCCAGAGACTATGGAATATAGCCTTAGCTGAAAATGTAATCAAGTAGGAGAGGCTAAGCAGAAATATTAATTACAGAAATAAATTTTCTTCAATACGATCTAGGTTTCTGGTACATATTAAGCAAGAAGCTGAGAATATCCAACCTTCAGTTTTTTGCATAATCATGAACAAGTGGCATGTTGTAGCAAAGAGTAACTTCTTGTACAGGTACATATCAATAGTTGTGTTATTTTACACAATTATTGTTTGTGTGTGTGTGTGTTTGTATAGCTATGTCTTTAACAAAATAAAATTTAAAAAGATAAATTGCAAACACCTCAGTAAATCTATTCAAAACTATTGCAGGATGGTTTCATTAAAAGTTTGGCTAACATTGTTTTTAAAGCTCGGTTGTTTCAGTGAGCATCAATAGCATTTGTATTCTATTTTCCAGCAAAAAAATATATATTCTTTTTAATGATCATGGGTTGAAGCCCACACAAGGCATACTCAGACACACCAAAGCAACTGAAATTGAGCTGTTTATCCCCCATTGATATCCGTAGATCTTCTCCATGTATGACAAAAGTTCAGCTGCCTGTTCTGTTTGCTGCACTATGAACCTGCCCCCATTACTATAACCTCCATCTTGTGGTCCAACCTATTGCTAAGGCAGGATGAAGCTGATTCAAGGTGCTTTTGAAGAATGGAAGCATCTTCCTAGCAACTGCAAGGACTTTTCACATGGACAATCCATGGCACTTGGAGGATGGGCCTCCAGAGGTCAGCAAACTGCTGGGTTCCAGGTGGACCAGCCTCTCCCATAACTACTGGGCTCTGTGCCTGTAGCTCCATTTATGCTTGGCTGCCAAAGAGACTAGACACTTCCCTTGCACAGCTATTTTCTTTTCCCTCCCTTAAGTTCAAACACAGCAATAGCAATATAATGTAAAATCAAATGCAGATCTACTGGGAGATTGATATTCCCACTGACAAATAGAAATACTGTAATCCTAAAAATCCTACCATAATCCTAAAAATCCTACTATAATCCTAAAAAGCAGAAACATCTGAAACTGACAAATGAAATTAACTTAACATCAAGCACCAGGCCAAGGCAAGTTAGGATGAGATATTATAAATCAGCTGGAGCTTTGGTGTCACTTAAAAAGGGTCAGATCAAGGTTCAAAAATAAACCAACAATTCAAGAAATATTTTAGATAACCCCAGTAGACCCCAGTAAAAGAGAAGGAACTGGTCTAGCAACAGCACCTTCTCATTTGAGATTGGCCAGAGGTAAGCAACACTATGGGTCTTGTTGCTGAGGCATGGTAAAAAGTAGACTGTGCGGGCAATCGCTTAAAATTAGTAACCCAAGCCTAAAATTAAGCTAGTCTTTATAATAGCTCCTGGGTGACTAGCACTCTACAAAAAACACATGATCTGTGTGAAATAGTTTTAACAAATATCTTTTATCATAAGATTTAGGGTTATCTTGGGAAGGTATCAAGATGATCCCTTTAAAGGTCTCATCAATTCACAGATGAATCAGGAACCTATAATGTAATCGTCTACGTAAAAGGCCGTTACATGCCAAGAAACCAGATTAATGAAGAAAAAGCCTGGCTCCGGGGCAAGAACTCCCGGGAACCCATTCCGCAAAACATAACCCTGGATGTCCTAGAAAAGAAAAGAAAAGGCCCGAACCTGCCAAATATACAATCATCTTCTCTTCTTCCTTTTTATTAAATCCTGTCCGACGCACGCCCTCCAGTTTGCATCAGACAAATGCAGCTATCGGATCACACACCAGCGCCAGAGAAAGACATCAGCATCCCTCCTACTACGAGACATGCACATCCGTGGTTGTTAAATATGTCCTCCCCGCGGCATCGGCGGGCCGAGGCAAAGCAGAACCCGTCACGCGCCGGTCTCCCCCCACCCACCCCCCAAGTTGTCCAAACAAAACCGAATAATGGGGTAAAAAAGCAGCCCCTTCTGAGCAGAAGCGGGGCAGCGCGGAATCCCCCCCCCGCCGGCCTCCTTCGTGTTTATTTGACAGCTCCTCGCAAAGCAGGCGAGGGAGAGGAAGCGGCGCTGAGCCGCCGCCGTTACCCCTCCCTGCCGCCCCTCACCCTGTTTGGCTGGGACTCTTGCTGCAGAGCTTCCACCACCCCCCCTCCCCTCAGGAAAGCAGCGTTTGCAACCGAGAGCGCGGGAGGCAACCAGCAGCAGCGGAAGAAGGACCCGTTTTGCAACGGCGCCCGTCTTACCTCGCGCCCGCTCGGACTAGGGGAGCCGCAGCTTCCTCAGCAAGCCTTGCGCAACATGCTGGACTGGCTCGTGGCCCTTTTGAGGTCCGAGGAGCTGCGGCTGCAACCTCACCTTCCCGTCGGATGTGGCTCTTCTTCGCACCCTACAGCAGCTTCTTCTGCTACTGCAGCAACCCGGGCTCCCTAACGCGCATACACCCAGGCAGCTATGACGCCATAATCCACCCAGGCTCCTCCTCCGCCTCCCGTTCTTCAGCGCTTGCGCCGCCCACCGCTTCTCTGCCCTCGGGGCCGCACTTCGGCCCGCCCGATCGCTCTCCCTGCAATTTCGGGGTCTGGGCTCGCGCGCCTCAGCTGCGGGGATCCGGATGAGCGCGAGGCGGCAGCCGAGAGCGAGCGAGCGAGCGAGCGCGATTTCGTAACTCCTGGTGAGCGCCACCTAGTGGTGGCCTGACCTTTTACCACGCAGCTGTAGTCGCCTAGGCATCTCTCAGCATGTAATATTAAGACCCGATCCCCCCCACCCTCCTTGAGGCACATTTTGAATGAATAGTACGTAAGCACAGGAAATGCCTGCTCGTATGAATCTGAGGACAATTATCAAGGTCTCATTTTACTTGTATATATACTGTATTCTTAAAATCAAACTGCCCTAGTTTGATCATGCCAGACAAATCTTATTACATTCTTCGATAAAGTGACAAAATTAGTAGTCCAGAGAAATGCTGTGGATATAATTTACTTGGACTTCAGTAAGGCATTTGATAGACAACAACCTACTACTTGATAAGATAAAAAAATGTGGGTTAGACCGGCATCACCACCAGATTAATGCTCCAACACTGGAAGCTTTTAAAGAGATTGGATAACCATTTGTCTGAAATGGTATAGGGCAGTGATGGCTAACCTTTTTGTCGTGTGCCGAAAGCATGCGTGCGTACTGGCACCCATAATGCAATGCGGGGGGGGCCTGCGCATGCACACGTGACCCCCGTTCCCCCACCCACCACGCAAGTGTGACCCCCGCACCCCATTTTGGGCCTAGTAGGCCTGCCTGCAGCCTCCTGGGACCAAAAATGGGCTGTGGGAGGGCGAGCCGCACCACCCCCCAACACCCCATTTTGGGTCTAGTAGGCCTCCTTGCAGCCTCCTGGGACCAAAAATGGGCTGCGGGGGGCATGCTCCCCCCACCCCGCACATGCACGCGTGACCCCCATGCATGTGTGCGACCCCGCATGGGATGCCGTGCGCATCCCGAAAATCAGCTGGCCGGCGGGAGGCACGTGCACATGCGCAGTGGTGCTGAGCGTGGTGGAGCTGAGCTGTGGCACACGTGCCACAGGTTCGCCATCACGAGTATAGGGTTTCCTGCCTAAGCAGGGGGTTGGACCAGGAGACCTCCAAGGTCCCTTCCAACTCTGTCATTCCATTCCATTCCATTCCATTTATTCTATTCTATTTTCTATTCCTATTCCTATTCCTATTCTATTCTATTCTTCTATTCAGAATGGGCTAAAGCAGTATTTCTCGAACTTGGAAAATTTAAGACATGTGGTGTTCAATTCCCAGAATTCCCCAGCTAGTACACACAGTGACCCAACAGAATATTTTGATTTTGCAATTCATTAGTTTCATTACTAATCTCCATGGTTCTCTTCCTCTTCTTCTTTGCAGTCAGCAAATAGTTTTTGCTAATCAATTTTCAAAAAACAAAACAAAAATAAGCAACTCATCATTCCCAAAACAAAGGGAAAAAGCACAGTGAAAGTTTCTCTCTTAACCTACCTAACAATTGGCAATAATTATAGCTCTGCTGTGATGAGTTTAGGCTCCTTTCACTGAAAAGCTTCAAAATGGTTTTACAAATAAACAAACTGCATTTCAAATTTTGTGAGTTATTCTAGTGTTTCCTGTTCCCTTAGAAGACTAAAAATTAGTATACAATGAAAATAAACATGAAAGAAAAAAATAAAGTTAAAAGACATGTGTTGCTACTTTTGTACAATTTGTTTTGGAAGTAGCTAAATCCAGTCTAACAAACAGAATGGTTTATAATCGTCATCTCAGAAATTTCACCCACACATATAGAGTACACAGTGCTTTTCAGAAATTGGAGCTAAGTATACAAATACATAGTACACTATCTGACCAGGAAATTGTGCAAGTTGAATTGTGTACCAATTATTTGCAAAAATAGCAAAATTGTGGAAAAAATATAATTCATAAGCTACTTTGGATAAAAACATTTGTAAAAGATACTTCATGACATAACATGAGCACAAAGGAAGCATCCCACCTTGAATCATTAAAATGACTGCATCTTTTTTCAGATTATTTATTAAACGTGTATGATGCTCAACTTTCAATAAGATCCATTCAACTACTTCCCAAAGCTGTTCCTGATCATCTTTGCACCTACAGTCACTGCAAAATGATTCTTTTTCTGAATAACCTCTTTTAAATGCACAAAATTGAAAAAGTCTTCTTTAAAATCAGCTTGGTTCCCCAGGGGATATTTTGAAAAAGGAAAATAATTCCTTTTAGTTCATATTAAGAGCAATCAAGATTACGCATTAAATTGAAAATAATATACATGCTATCAGTATGCAATAGGAAGTCACAAGTTGCGGTCATGTGATGTTACGATTGAAGACCTGGCTGATTCACTTAGCAACAGCAGCAGAACAGATGGTATAAGTCTGGTGTGATGTGATGTTTCAGTGTACAACTGTGTTGCTTAGCAATGGAGATGCTGGTCCCAATTGTGGAGACCTATGACTGGTTTTCACACTTATGACCATTGCAGCATCCCTGTAGTCAGTCATGTGATCAAAATTCAGGTGCTTGACAACTGGAATGTATTTATGACAGTTGCACTTTCCTGAGGTCATGGAATAACCATGTGTAACCTTCCCAGCCAGCTTCCAGCAAGCAAAGTCAATGGGGGAAGCCAGATTCACTTAACAACTGCAATGATTCGCTTAACAACTGCAACAAAAAGGTCATAAAATGGGGCACAACTAACTTAACAACTGTCTTGATTAGCAATGGAAATTTTGGGCTCCATTGTGATTGTACCTGTATGGGGAATACTGCATTTTTACTGCAAAGTCTTTTAACAAAAGACAAACAAGGGGAATCTAGTTCCAATACAGTATTTATATATTTATTGGCATACGGTAGCTGGAGTTATAGCATCCTTGCCTTCTAGATAACAAATAACAGAGTTGGAAGGGACCTTGGAGGTCTTCTAGACACCTTGCTCAAGAAGTCCTATACTGTTTCAAAAAAGTTGTTGTCCAAGTCTTCTTAAAAATCTCCAGTGTTGGAGCACCCACAACTTCTGTAGGCAAGTCCTTCCACAGATTAACTGGTCTCATTGTAAGGAAAATTTTCCTTAGTTCTAGGTTAGTTCTCTCCTTGATTAGTTTTCATCCATTGCTTCTTGTCCTGCCTTCAGGTGCTTTAGAGAATAGATTGACTCCCTCTTCGTAATGGCAACCCCTTAGATATTGGAACACTGCTATCATGTCACCCTAGTCCTTTTTTTCATTAAACTAACCATACCCTATTCCTGCAACTGTTCTTCCTTTGTTTTAGTCTCCAGCCCCCTAATCATCTTTGTTGCTCTTCTCTGGACTCTTTCTAGAGTCTTAACATCTTTTTTACATCGTGGTGACCAAAACTGGATGCAATATTCCAAGTCTGGTCTTACTAAGGCATTATAAAGTGCTACTAACACTTCACGTGATTTTGATCTCGGCATGTCAAACATTCAGAAAATGCCTAATTGATTCTGCTGGTATGTTCCTCCCCCCACTCCCCAGAAAAAATGAAAGGAGAAACAATTATTTACATATTCATTTATTTTTTTTAAAAAAATACAGTCTAATCATGTGTGGTGCTATGTATTATATAAAGAAACATCAAATGATTATAAAAATGAAATACGAATAAAACTCATTTTCTGAGAGTCTGGAGGCATAAGAGCATGGCCCTCTCACATGACTTCCAGAGGGTCCAAAGTTATGCGAGAGCACATCCTAGTCTTGCATGGTCTCCACAGTCTCTGAAAATCTCATGAGAACAGGGCGTGCTTTTGAGAATAGTTCTTGGGTGTGGTGAACACTAGAGTGATACCCAAAATGTTATTGGAGAAGCATAGGCACTTCTTGGAAAACACAACAGATACCCTAGTACAGTGATGGCTAACCTTTTTGTTGTCACGTACCGAAAGTGTGTGTGCGCGTGACAGCATGCGTGCGTGCGTGCCTGCACCCATAATGCAAGGCGCACACGACACCCCCCACATGCCCTGCTCCTCTGCACATGCACGTGCTCCCCCNGTGCGCGCGCGGCCCCCCGCGCCCCGTTTTGGGCCTAGCAGGCCTCCCTGCAGCCTCCTGGGACCAAAAACGGGCCGCGGGGGGAGCGCTGCACCCCCCACGCCAAGTTTTGGGCCTAGCAGGCCTCCCTGCAGCCTCCTGGGACAAAAAATGGGCCGTGGGGGGCGTGCCATCCACCCGTGTTCCCCTCGTGCATGCGCATGTGCGACCCACCGTGCATGCACATGTGCGTCTCCCGCGTGCGCCCCGCCCCCCGCACATGCACGGCAAAGACCCGAAAATGAGCTGGCCAGCAGGAGGCGCACACGCATGCCTGGTGGAGCTGAGCTGGGGCGACAGCTCGCGTGCCCACAGAGAGGGCTCTGCGTGCCACCTGTGGCACGCATGCCATAGGTTCACCATCACGGCCCTAGTAGTTGTGAGTAATGTGTTGCCAATTTCTACCATAGTTGGTTGCCTCTAATTTCATAACAGAAATTACATATAAAAAGTGATTAGAGGTTTAGGTATAAATAGCAAAATGTTGGAGCGCAGGAAGAATATTCCTGTAGAACATTCATTCTAATAAGCAGCAATATGTTTTGGAGAAAAAGTAAAACCAGCTAGCCTTTTCCAGTCTGCTATCCTTAAGATGTGTTGGCACCATAGCTTTAAACATTTCCAGCTGAAGGCCACAAACTTTAACCATTTTCAAATGAGTTTTAGAGCTTGTTTTCTGAAATTGCAGTGTTTGCAGAAAATGAGTTCCACCTCATTTGCTGGATCTGGATATTCACGAATGTTTGTAGTAAATATATTTATCTACTTCAGTGGATACCAGCTTACATTATACTATATGGCTCCACACTTGTATATCTTTTCCAGAACTAGAGCAATACTTTCTTATGAGAACAAGCTGTCTACTTAATTTGGCATTTTTGCGGAACACTTGCTAAAAGACTAAAAAACATAAGTACAATAATATTACATATTGAAACATTAATATTATAAAATGAATCAACCTATACAATAATTCAGTTCCTAGAAAAATAATACCCATGGTTAAAGAGATCAGTTGAAATTAAAGATTTTATTTACAATAAGATAACCACAAAACAGCCAGACTTAATTTTCAATTCAGTACCTCTGATATTCAGTGCCAATCATTTCATGATATCACATCCAGGAATAGCTTCAAAGGAAACCCAGAGAATTCTGGTCTTTCAATCTGCCAAAAATATCCCCAAGATTGCTTCTTGAAATGCAGCTTCAATATCCTTTTATTCCTCTGAATCTTGTTCTGTTGTCCAACTTTAAAGGAGAAAAATAAATATAAGTAAAAACTACTAACTTTTTATTATATAAAACTTTCTATAACTAGTTTTATTTTAGGAAGCTTATAAGAAAATATGGCAATATTTAGCATTTCCTGGAAGGAAATTTCCTGGGAGGAATTCTAAATGGGTAACTATTTAATTTTTTTTTACTGAATTTAAAATAGTTTAGATTAAAAGTAAATTCAACATTTTTAAAAATGCCAACAAAAGCAATATGTTCAGCAGTTATACAATAAGCACAATAAATTTGAATAGCTTTTTGGGAAAGTCATGCTTGTAATTGTCTTCACATCCATGCATAATTCACTGGAACTTCTACAGTATTTTTTTCAGAATTTTATGTTATAGAATTAAAACACAGTCTGACTTCAAGTTCTTAGTGAGTGTTGGGATTCATATGGAGAAACAATATTAAATCTATGTTGTCCAGGTTGGCAGGATGTAAAAAATAAATATTACTATCTTGAATCAGTCTTGTAAGTTCAAAAATAAACAAATGCACTTTTTTTAAGAACCCACTTGATATATTCCTGTCTTTGCTTTATCTGGGATTTCTAAAACTACTGTTGATTAAGAATAGCAATAGCAATAGCACTTAGACTTATATACCGCTTTACAGTGCTTTACAGCACTCTCTAAGCGGTTCACAGAGTCAGCATATTGCCCCCAACAATCTGGGTCCTCATAGAATGTCATAGCCTGTATATTACATGATTAATAAGCAAACATAATACTGGTAGTTATGTTCTCTGCAGCTATTTTTTTGTTATTATGTTGTTTTTAAATTTTGGCTGTTTCATCTTGTATTTATTTTGTTTTAATAGTTGCTCAAAATCATGTATATGAGTTTGATATTATTAAATACAGGGGTGGCCAAAATTGTGGAAACCTTTTGGGGAAAGTATTTTTGAGGTTTGATGGCTAATAACACCACTTTTTTTTTTTTTTTAAGATAATCATATTCCACTGCTGGAATGACCTGAGAATAGCCCAGACCTTAACCCAATTCAAAATCTATGGAACTTCATGCTAAAGGTTACACAACTAAGTATTAACTGACATGGTAATAATTTTTGTAGATCTCGTTTTTCCTATGGTGATCATTTTTGTATATCTCGTTTCATTTTTCTTCTTTATAACTGCTATTCTAATAGCAAATCCTTCATAAAAGTTGAAGGATTGATTAAATTATCTTTCCATTGATATATAATTTTATGGTACTACTCCAAAAAAAAGTGGTGTTATTAGCTAGTTTTAGAAAATGCTTTTCCCAAAAGGTTTCCACAATTTTGGCCACTACTGTAAATAAAAGGATGCCTGTACTGATGATGGCTTTATATTCCATAGTGAACGTCTGGGGTGGAGATCTTCTCTACCCACTCAGCCACCTCCACCGTAATAGGCCCCCAGGCTAAGCAGCAGAGCCAAGTTTTCAGGCTCTTCTGGAAAGCCAGACGTGTGGGAGGCGGACCTCACTTCCAACAGGAGAATATTCCAGAGGCTCTTCTCCTGGACCCCACCAACTGAAATTCTTTGGCAGATGGGATCTGAAGTAGGCCCTTTCTGCTGGAACCAGTGGGGTGGGCTAGTCTTATCGGGGTGATACGGTTCCTCAGACATCCTGGCTCCATGCATAAAGGGCTTTAAAGGTGATGACCAATACCTTGAATTGAACCCAGAAGCGAACAAGTTTATTAACAAGCAATAGAGGTTTCTCTTTTTTTTTTTCCTAAGACAGTAGTGTGTGACTCCACTCACATACCCAGGGATGGGCTGAGCTTCTAATGACTTCCACTGAGTTACAGAGAATAAAATTAGCAGGTTGCAATTCAAAACACAGGAAAAGGTCTTGAACAAATAATCACCTTAATCTGATGAAATATACATATTTTGTCTGCTCTCTACAAGTACATCCCTCTTTGCAGAGAGGAGATAGTGATTTATGTAAATCAAAAAACAAAAGCTCAGCAGCAGCCTCTCACATTTTTGCATTTTTCTCAAGGGGTTCCACTTACAAACTTACCAATGATCTTCTGCATTCGAACATGGAAATTAGCAAACCTCTGCAATGTCCTTCCTTCAAGCATTGTTTGGCGCTCTTCCCTTCCTGATATAAAAGATACCCAGATAAAAGATTCAATATATTCATTTAGGTGTTAGCAAAAATTTATATTATACATAATCTTTCACAACAATTTTTTCCAATATAAGCAAAAGCAAAGAATGACCAAAAAGTAAAACTTGCTACAAAATAAAAAAATAATTGCAAGAACAACAAAACTGTCTTCATATACCCTTCCTCAAGATGATTGTAGAAGGCCCAAAGAACAAGTTTCACAAGAATAGACCTAAAATTGTGAAGGACTGTCCTAATAGTTTCCAGGTTTGATAATAACAAAAGCTGGCTGGACTTATATTTCAAAAACCATTCTCAAGGCTGGGCTTTTTCATATGGGCACTCTGTATTGGATTCATACTGAATCTAACAGTATATAATTTGCTGTATGATAAAATATTAAAATTCTTTGCTCCCATTCAGCAATAGGCAATAAATACACACCTTGTCATAATGTGCTGTCAAACACTTATTTTACTACACACCAGATCTATTTAATGCTCTCTTAAACTTTCTTTTAACAAGAAAACTTATATAAACATTGGCATGATGCAAAGTATGATCCCACTTTTAGAGTCATATTTATTTCCAGCAATACCTTTGACCCACTGAGAACATGAAGATACTTGGGACAGGGGATTGTTCTCTAGTAAATAAATGTTTTGTGATTGGCCAATCACTGAAGCAGCTATTTGTATTTTTATTTGTATTCATAACATATTGTACCATTCTAAAAGTGACCTTGGTCTAGGACAGCGGTTCTCAACCTGTGGGTCGCGACCCCTTTGGGGGTCAAACGACCCTTTCACAGGGGTCACCTAAGCGCGCGCTAGCCCGCCATCTTGGTGACTGGCAATGCGCATGTGCGGGGAGGGGGCGGGGGTCGCGGCAGCGGGGCAGAAGTCACGGCATTAGGAAGGTTGAGAACCACTGTCCAAGAGAGATGTCTGCATTTACTCAGAAGAGAGTTCCCACAGAGGCCATTGGGAGAAGGGTGAAGAGAGGTCAGAAATCAGTGGATGCAACAGAGAGAAAAGNTTTACCTATGTTTATCTCAATTTTTTTTTAAATTGAGAGGACAGAAAAGACATTATTTTATTAGACAGTCTTCTTTCCATGTTCTCTTATGGTTTTATAAGGTACATTATCAAACAAGATCACTGCATACTTTTTAACTGTAAAGGTAAAGGTTCCCCTCGCACATACGTGCTAGTTGTTCCCGATGAATGTGCAGGCGCCGACGGAAGGGCCGCACGCGCTAGTCCATCTTGGTGCCATGCCCCCTTTGTCACCTCATCGCTTCTCGCCTGGCAACGCGCACGCTCGGGGAGGGGGCGGGGAGGGGGTCGCGGCGGCGGGGTGGGGGTCGCGGCATTAGGAAGGGTGAGAGGAAGGTTGAGCCGAAGGCGCACGGAACGCTGTTACCTTCCCACCAAGATGGTCCCTATTTTTCTACTTGCATTTTCACATGCTTTCGAATTGCTAGGTTGGCAGAAGCTGGGACAAGTAACAGGAGCTCACTCCGTTATGCGGCGCTAGGGATTGGAACCGCCAAACTGCCGATCTTTCTGATCGACAAGCTCAGCGTCTTAGCCACTGAGCCACCGCGTCCCCCTGTACTGTACTCTAGACCAGTGGTTCTCAACCTACGGGTCGCGACCCCTTTGGGGGTCGAACGACCCTTTCACAGGAGTCGCCTAAGCGCGCGCTAGCCCGCCACGCTCCCTTTGTCACCTCATCGCGCACAGGGAGGGGGCGGGGAGGGGGTCGTGGCGGCGGGGAGGGGGTCACGGCATTAGGAAGGTTGAGAACCACTGTTCTAGACCCTCATAAAGTGTATGCACCTTTTTAAAAACAAAAGCTCTCTAGCTGAAATAACTTGTTACACTCATATCAGAAATGTTGTTCAAAATTTACTGAGTTTAATATTTCTCTTTTTCATATATGCAGCCTAATAGCCTTCTCAGAAGGGATTACATAAAGTAGGAAGGAGACCCCTTCAGGAAGAGCAGTGTAAGGAAATAAGTAGGTACGGTACATCATATTATTAGCTGTAAGATGGAAAGGAAAAGCAATGTATGTATGTGTAAAACACAAGAAAAGAGCTGTTTCTATTAATGTTAAAACCCTTTCAAACAAAATGTTTCTCTTCTCCTAAATTTCACATGAATATCTTGAAACATTTATATAACCACCCATCTTCTAACCAACTCTGGATGGCTCCCAATCAAAAGTTAAAGCAACGTATAAAACCATATTGAAACTATGAAACTAAACACATGAAAAAATTAAAATAAACCGCAATAGGTTATTATTAAGAATCAATACTTGAAAACTACTTTTCTTCTTATAAGATATAATCAAACGTAATTTCTGCAAAGTTCAAGGTTTTGCTAAGAAGAACATGCACTGCACTAGGATATAGATGTTGTCATGGAAAAGGGTTGATTCAAATCCAAATTGCTCATTGTTGTGTATAATGTATAACAATGATAGCAGCAAATCCGGATTACTAAGAGCCAAACGCTCCCGGAAAGAAACTCCTTCATCTCTGCCATGAAAGCACTCGCCCTCTTGATCAAAAAGGCTACTTTTTAATGCCGAAGCCAATACTTTTATTTGGCCGGACGGCCCTCTAAGGAAGCCGGCAGCCTTTCACAGTCAAGTCACCCGTCCAGGCTGGCTCCTCTTCTTTTGGAAAAGACCGGAATGTAATGCCTATGGGAGAGTCTCAGTCATCCAGGTGGTGGTTGTCCCAAAGGTGCTTTTTCAAAAGGCAACTGGCAACTCTCGAGAGGCAGTGCTAACGAACGACCAGATGACTTGCAAAGGAGTATACATCTGTCCATTTCCCGCCATTCGGTCAGAACGGAAGAAGCTGCTTAGATGTGAAGCGAAACGTCTTCAAAGAAAGCAAAGACCGTCCAATTGCCGTTTGAAAAAAGCACCTTTGGGGCAACGCAATGCCCAGAGAGCCTTTCTCTACCCCGCCGCCCCATTTCCTCGGCCGCCCCGCCGTCGAAGGGCCCAAGCGACGCCTCGAGCTCCATCTTCCCGCAGCCTCCCAGCTACCTTGATGACGCAGGGACACTCCAGCAGGCAGGACTTCAGATCCTCGCGTATCCCGGAGCACGCCCGCCTGTCCTCCTCTTTCCCTTCGTAGTATTTCGGCATGGCGGCGAGGCGTTCTGGCTTTCGGCGTCCGTCACCCACGGAGTCACCCGCGGCTCCGCAACTTCCTCAGCCGCAAGAACTACGCTTCCCGAGAGCTACCAGCCTCGCTCACCTTTCACCTATTCCTGGAGTTACGAAAAGTATAGAAAAGGCGCCTTGTTTACGTGGGGAGCTTCGTTTTCAATTGGAAGCTATGCTTTTACGTGCCTCTCCCGCTCCCGCGGGCGAGACAACGGTCCGTAGAGTCCAGTGCAAGAAGTCAGTATTTAGATGTAGGCGTTATTTGATAGGACATTAGGACTTCATAGGTTTGGAGGGGATCTTATTATAAGGTTGCTCGATTTTTGTTTGATACACATCAACGCATTAGCTGGATTCATGCGAAACTCTTAAGCTAAAATATAGTGTGTGCTATGATAATTCAGAAATCGTTTTTTTAAATTATTTTATTTTATTTTTTAAAGAAGTTTTTTATTTATAAAAGAGTTAAAAAACAAACATTAAAACAAAAAGACATGTACATGACGGATAATTCAGAAATCGTTTGTTAATTATAGTGAACACTGTCTATTGTGTAATCTATTAACTATAGCTTAGTGTGTCGCATAACTCTGTCTTTCCCTTTTTGGTATGAAAAATAGCTCTGTTATTGAAAATCTAGTATCACCCTTACGTTGCATAAGGCTTTGTGCAAAATGGTAAACTAAGCACTGCACGCGTTGACCCCGAATAACAACTACCTTTGAAAGGCAAAAAAAGAGAGACATAAATAGATGACCAGCAAAGCGATAGGGAGTTGCGTAAATCTTTGCCTCCGCAATCTAATATCCGTCGATTTTTGCAGCTCGGAATTCTTTCCCACAGTAGAGTAGTACATACTCATATTACGTTAAATGCTCTAATTATAAAAATGTATGAATATTTATTTCTGCCCGTTGCCCAATATTGTTTACTTCGAAACAGAATAGTGAGATTGAATTAAATGCACGTTTTAAATAAAAATACAATGGTGAGTCGGTTTAACATTGGAGAATCAGCATTAAAAAACCTAGCAGTATCTCTTTATAGTATTGAGACAAATTAAAAAGAAACTTGCAACGTAACCCACTATAACATATTCCTGTTTAATGACTGACTCTTCTACACTTTTTTAAAGTCTGTGTACGTCATCATCCTGCGCTTAAAGACTACCCACCGGACTCCGTGGCCGAGCCAACGTCCCACTGTCAGCTTGTGCCTCTTGCGTACGCATGCGCTTTGGCACTTTGGGGGGGGGGGGCTGGAAGTTACGGAAGAGTCAGCAACTTGGGGTCTGAGTGGCGAGGGGAGGCAGTCAAGCAGAATTTTCGGGGTGGGTGGGGGTGTTTTCCTCTGGGGAGCGTCTTTAGTCCCGTCCCCCCTCCCCGGCCCAGCGACCAGACGAGAAGAGGCGGGGTGGGCAGTCACCGCTCGCGAAAGGTGAAAGTGGTTGGAACGTTCCGGGGGTTCTGGAACGGTGGGAATCCGAACAGAGCCACGCCCCCCTTTTTCTCCCTTCTCCGTCTGCAAGCTTTTAGTCCGCGTTTTCTACCGCCTCGATCGTTCCTGCCTTAAAAGGTACCTGCGGCCTTCCCCCCCCCCCCTTCTCCCTTCCCGCTGCTCTCCGAGCCGGCCTCTGGCTACTATAAACCGATAGCTTGTCAAATAGTTCTCATCTGTCTAACTGAAGTGCCCGAATCCAGAGAATCAAAACAGACGAATACCCTCCATCACATCGTCTCCTCCAGGGATATTCCGACGCTATTCCCGATTTTGTCCACCGGTGTTTTGTTTCCTACTTCCTCTGTTCCCTTCAATTTGTCGAGCACCATCGCAGACAAAACGTTGCTTTAAGAACTCTGATTTTTTTTTTTTTTTGTCGTTGCAGAAATACAGTTGCCTGTTTTATACTATGAGCTTTTCTGAATCTGTCATGGTTTTCCTCTCTGGGATTAATATTCTCTATTTCTTCAACAGACTGGCCCCTCTTTATCTGTTCTTGAAGCCAAAGCCGCTTATATCTTTTCTTTAGGAATATTTTTTTGCTTCTATTTTCAGAATGCCTCTGTCTCTTCCTATACGGTATTGGGTTCTCCTTTTATAGGTTAAGTGTAATGTCTCTGTTTTATGCGCTGGTTGTATGCCATGACTGTATCCTGCAGAACAAATATTACTGGCTTGCCTGCTCTTTAACTTTCTGAATTTAATCTGTATGTTTTGTAGTCTGTTCCATAGGCTGTTGCTGGCATTGTCCTAATGGTTGAGATTTAACTTAGATTAGCTAAATGTTTGATCTATTCTATGCCCATATAATTTTCTTGACAAGAGTGCTAAAGTATTTGGCTGGTGCTTTCTTCCAGGTTTGATTTTGGGGATTCTTCTTCTAGGAACTTCTTTCATTGCCTAATTCCTGTTCTTGATTACTTTTACCTTCATTCTTCCCCTTCAAACTTTAGCAGCAAAGACACAGCCTGCTCTACTTTACTGCACACTTAGCCTTTCCTTAGAAAAAACAACCTTGCAAACATGTACAGATAGTCCTCGACTTACAACAGTTTGTTTAGTGACCATTCATAGTTACAACAGCACTGAATAAAATGACCTATGACCATTTTTCACATGATTATTGTAGCATCCCCACGGTCACATGATCAAAATTTAGATACTTGGCAACTGACTCAAATTTATGACAGTTGCAGTGTCCCGGGGTCAAGTGATCAACTTTTGTGACCTTCTGACAAGAAAAGTCAATGGAGAAACCAGATAAACTTAATAACCATAGTACTAACAACTACAGTGATTCACTTAACAAATGTGGCAAGAAAGGTAGTAAAATGGAGAAAACTCAACAAATGTCTAGCTATGCGACATAAATTTTGGGGCTCAATTGTGGTTGTAAGTCGAGGACTACCTATATTTTCTGCAGCTGGCTTTCAATTCCTTTTACAGTACTGATTTACTTTCATTTCTGTTTTTCCACAGTTATGTCTGCTGAATGGTTTTCTTGTCCCTAAACCTTCTCTAGCCATTTGAGATTTACTACATTGGATCAAAAGGTATAAAAGCTCAGTTGTTGCCTGTTTTTGTCAAAGATAATTTCAGAACTTTCTCTCTTTGCTGTCATTTTCTACAGTCTCCTAGTATACTTCATACATGCAGCACAGTCTCCCCTACTATGCGGGAAAGAAAAAATAATTTACAAATATATTGTTTTCCATTTGTACAATTCAATGATCTTATGAATTAATAAAGCTTTGGATCATTTAGAGGTGTTTCACAAAGTCAGTATGTATTTGTCCTAATTTGGCCTGTGCGAGAAGATAATGGTCTGAACTATATCAACCACATAACTCTCTTGTACAAGAGGGGAAGAGGAGTTTGCAGAAGCCTGAGGTTCATGCATGTAGCTGTGGCTTGTTATGGTACTTGAATGAATCTTTGGGGAGTGGCAATGAGAGAGAAAAATCACTGCCAGTGATTTATTGTTGCTTTCTCTGCTTGTCAATATTTTGGAATGGCAAATTCCTGCCACACTTGCTGTATATATCTTGAAATTCTCCCAAATTTCTTGGAAGCAGGGTGGTTTTTTTAGCAAGCATTATTCCTACCAAAAATATTACAAGAAATAGGTAAAACTCTTTCATAGCTATTTATGTATTGAGTTCTTTGTACTGAATCACATCATTGCCAGAGCCAGAGAATCATATAAAACGATGACCTTAGCCAAGGTATTAATATTAACCTCTCTGCTTATTCAAGAATAGTGATGCCAAATGGATGAAGTGGGACATTTCCCCATTAGTTTGTGACTTTTTCATTTGGAATCTTTTGAGAAATGATTTTTGCAATTGTATCAAGTATGTTAACACTTTGAGTATACTTAACAGATAGTGTGAGGATTGGCTTTCTACTACTACTATGTTTAATAACAGGATCTAATACATGCTTATATAAAACAGAGCAAGGATTTATTATCTAGAAGTGGGAGGTGGTGGTTTATAATTTCAAAATGGAAACTGGTGCCTGCTTTGAAGTTTTAGCTCAGATATACTTCTTTTTAAAAATTGTGGCTATTTCCCCCCTCTTTAGCAAGATGTTGCCTACCACATCAATTAATCCCCGAGATCAGGGCAATGGATGTTTAAATACTAGAGCATCAGCAAGACACACAGCTGGGGCAAAGCGCTATAAATACTTGAGAAGACTCCTTCATTTTCGTCACATGGACTTTGAGTTTGCTGTGTGGCAGATGTTGTATCTGTTCACTTCACCACAGAGGGTGTTCAGAAATTTTCAGTATAGGAAACAAACAAAAGACCAGTGGGCTAGAGATGACCCTGCTTTCCTTGTGTTGCTGAGTATCTGGCTGTGTGGTGAGTAGCTGAGAACTTCCCTATCTACTTGAAAGTAGTGTTTCTAGCTTGGTGCCCTGAAATATTGGTAGTAATGAGTCCTCGGTAACAATAACCAATTTGGTCTGGTGGGTTAAGGCATCAGACTAGAAGCCAGGAGACCGTGAGTTTTAGGCATGAAAGCTGGTTAGGTGATTTTGGGCCAGTCACTCTCTGTCTGCCCAACTTGCCTCACAGAGTTCTTGTGGGGAAAATAGGAGGAAAGAGTATTGTGTGTGTTTGCAGCCTTGAGTTATTTATAAAAACAGTAAAGGTGGGATATAAATAAAATAAATATTGGTGTTTTACATAGTGCTCAACCAGAGTAAACCATTACAGAATTGAGAGCTAGAAGTACCATGCCTGTACATTCCCAAAGCCTGAACACTGCTGGTAGAGTCAAATTCATAGTATTTGTGAAGGAACTCAGAATTGTATCTCAACTCTAGGAACACCAATGTCCAGTAATTCTCTGTTGGTAAGCAGGCTAACCTGCTGAGCTATTTCATCCTTAGTCTTAAAAAAGACACCATTATCTATAACTTACTTCATCAACTTAGAAACATCTAAGTAGAAAAATACTACCAAGGCACTTTACGTATATGTGTCTTAGTTTTCAGACTAGCAGTATTGACAACAAGAGAATATTTGCTTGGAAAGATGAAACTATATAAGTAACTAACTTTATTGGAGATGGAGGCATATTACTGAATGAGTCTTCTTTAAGCAGTATTAAATTTGGGGAGCACATGACTATCCAAAGTTAGAGCATCTTGTATACCTTGAATTAGTCATATATGTCACTGCTGTTCATCTTCCTCCTCCAGTATCCACTATAGGATTTGGCTTTGTGTTAGGCTTCGGATTTGTTGAAATGATAAAGCTGCTGCTGTGGGTCGTGTTTATAGACTGTGTAGGAGTTGGCCTTCTAATTGCAACTTTAATGTGGTAAGTATCTTCAAAATAATCTTAAAATGCAGATATCTGAATTTAAAAATTGCAAGTTCCAAACAGAGAATTTAAAATTAATAGTGTACTCTGGTATCAGCTCAAGATTTGGTTAAAAGGAAAGACTGGAATATTTTGAACAATGGAGCATAAGTGATGCTCGCATATTGGATTTACTTTCTGGAGAGGGTCATAGAAAATTAAAATTAATTCTGAGTTCACTTGTTATCATATCACCGTTACTTGACATTTATGTATGCAGTAGAGTTTATGGAAACCATCCAGACTAGAAAATGACTAGAAAAATATGTTCAGGATTCTCTGGCACATAATAGGCACATACTGTATTAGAAAGAGTGGAAAATCTTTTTTCCCCCCTTGTCCTGATTTGAGAAGAGGAAGGTGGAAAAATAAAGTTCCTTACGGAAGTATATATTTGTATTTTTAATATTCTGCTAAGGAATCAAAACTATTCTTTTGCTTTTATAATATTCCTTAAAAGAACTTGTAAAATTTATTTTGGATTTCTAGATCAAAAACACATTTGGATTGAAAGTACTAGAAAACATGAAGAGTAAATGTTACACAGAAGGAAAGAGAGTTAGAGTTATTTCATGCTATATTGAAATAATAAAGCATTGCACATTTTAATACATAGGTTTTGAATTTTCCCCCCAAAGGTTTATCTCCAATAAATTTTTGCTAAAGCATCAGAACAGGGACTATGATGTAGAGTGGGGATATGCCTTTGATGTTCATTTGAATGCTTTCTACCCACTTCTTGTTATCCTGCATTTTATCCAGTTGTTTTTCATTCATTGTAAGTATTTTTTTTTAAATTGAAGCATTTTTATTGTCTTGCTTTCTTTTATGTCATATACTGAGGCTGAGTTATCTCTTGCAGATGTAATTTTATCAGCATCGTCTATTGGCTATTTTGTTGGAAATACTTTCTGGCTGGTTGCAATTAGTTATTACATCTATGTGACATTTCTGGGGTACAGTGGTAAGTAATGGTAAAGCTTTCAGCAAGAAATTAGTATGGCAGATGAGAAGGAACAGTGTTATTGGCACTAAACAAGCATGCATAAATGTTATATCATTATCTGTCAAACAGCCATTTTCACGGGCCACTTGCTGAGTGCCCGACATGCGGTTATCTTCAGAACTGGGTTATAAGTACCTTGGGGGGGGGGTAGGCCATTGTAATTTTGAATGGTCGTTAAGCAACCAGTCATAAGTCAAGGACTATCTGCAGGGGTGAAATGCTCTTACCTATCGGTTGCCGTAGAGCCGGTCACCAAGGTAGTGCGAGGCGCCGCCCGGACGCCGCCATTCGGGTTCTTTTACCCTCTGTGCATGCGCAAAGCGTTCTGTGCATTCGCAGAAGGTAAAAGAACTCAAATGGCAGCGTCCGGGCGGGTGGGCGGTGCCTCGCGCTACTTGACGACCGGCTCTACGGCGACCGACAGGTAAGAGCGAACCGGGAGCATTTCACCCCTGACTATCTGTAATCACAGAGAAGCTCAGTTCAAAGTCTTTACTTTGGCTCCTTAGCATAAAACCTCCATAGTTGTCTTGCCATACCCTCCCTCGTGGTATAGTAAATTACTTACGTGAGTCCCTGGAGTGCAAACTCTGCCATTTCCTTCAGTGGTTTGTTTTTGTTTCAGGAAGCTTCATATTTCTAAGAATTAGCAATTGCTCTGGGGATGTTTTTTAGTGAAAGTGTATTAGCTTTCTCGCACACAAGAGGGAGCCCTTCCTGCTCTTTCTTATCCTTGAGACAGAGAGATGCAGTCTTGGTTTCTACTGAAGCTCTGCTCCCTTTCAGCACTGCCATTCCTGAAGAACACGGTGATCCTTCTGTATCCATTTGCACTTCTCATCTTGCTGTACGTGGTCTCTTTAGCCATTGGATGGAACTTTACTAAATCACTTTGCGTTTTCTACACATACAGAGTGAAATAAACTGGTCTCCAATAAATAACACCTTGTACAAATGTCAAACCTGGTGAAATGAAGGTACTCTTGTACATTCCTGTAAATAACTTACTCCTCACTGTAGATCAGTGTATACAAAATGTTTGGTTTTTTTAAAAAATCACTGACAGCCTTCTGACAATAAGCCTTCTATATCCCTCCTTTGTGGAAGAGTTGTATATCTCTGTAATAAAGATTCTTTTTAAAATTCAACTGCTTCTAAGTAGATTTCTTAATACACTTTTTATAATTAATTTAAGTCATTCAATATTACAAAATTCAAGATTAGACAAGTTTCAGTAATAGGTAGGGACTGATTTTATTTTACTTATAAATGCCTAGTGTGTTTTAAAAACAATATTTAAATGTTTGCCATCTTGCCACCCATATAAAAAGGTGGGTAAAAACATAGTAATAATGTTTCGTGTGAATCTGTTGGCCTCAAAGAAGCTGTGCTTCTACTGCTACCCATTCCAAGTAAGGTTATAAAAAACATGGTTGGTTAGCATCAGGTAGTAGCTATTACTTAAGATGGGAAACACTACCCAACCCACTTTGTGGTCATGTACTCTGGAAAATAGTCTAACCATTCTTGTGCTAGTCTGGCAGCTTCTAACGCATACACATTTACACAGTTCTAGGGCATGAGGAAAAGCATAGCATCGTTGTGCCCATAGATTTTCCAGGATATATAAAAAGCCTGATAAATTTTATAGAAAATGTACAGATTTTTAAAATTGCACTACTTTACCCTTGAACTTGCTAAAATGTCCATACCGTTTGCTATTGATGTACTACAAAACTACAGTCATGCCACAGAAAATGTGTTTTCAAGTTTATTTATTATTATGATGATTATCATTATTATTATTATGATTATGATTATTATTATTATTATTATTATTTATTAAATTTGTATGCCGCCCAACTCCCAAGGGACTTTGGGCGGCTCACAACAATATAAAAAACCATTAAAACAAAACATAATAAAAAACATTTAAAAACAGTTAAAAAACTCATACACACCGTTTCATGGCCGGACCTCGCCAATTACAGAGGTGAGATCAACGGCCCCAAGCCTGCCGGAAGAGCCAGGTCTTCACTGCTTTCCGGCAGGCCAGCAGTGTGGGGGCGGCCCGGATCTCAGGGGGTAGCTGGG
>QLTV01001997.1:3162611-3177844 GCA_003457575.1 Thermophis baileyi
CAACACCTTGAATTGTGCCCGGAGACCAATAGGCAGCCAGTGCAGCTCGCGGAGTATAGGTGTAATATGGGTCTACCTAGGTGCACCCACGACAGCTCGCGCAGCCGCATTCTGGACCAATTGTAGTCTCCGAACACTCTTTAAGGGTAGCCCCATGTAGAGCGCGTTGCAATAATCTAACCGTGAGGTGAAAATTGCATGAATGACTTTTATGCTTTCCTCTTTATCCAAGTAGGGTCACAATTGGTGCACCAGGCGAACTTGTGCAAAGGTCCCCCTAGCTACAGCTACCAAATGTTGCTCTAATTTTAGCTGTGAGTCTAGGAGGACACCCAAATTGCGAGCCCATTCTGAGGGGGACAGTTCCCCCCCCAGAACCAAGGATGGACAGTCGACATAGTCTTTGGGAGGCAATACCCATAGCCACTCAGTCTTGTCTGGGTTAAGTCTGAGCCTATTAACTCCCATCCTTGGCGTTTAGTTTAGTTTAGTTTAGTTTTGTAATGTAGGAGCAAAATTACTGCAGATAACTACAGCTTTTCAGTAGTTCTTAATCCAGTGCGAATTATTCAAGATGCCTGTTATACATTCAGTCTTTCCAATCCCACTATCCAACAGATTAATAAAGTAAACTTTAATGATTAATATGTAGAGTAATACTCTACTCACATTAATATGTAAACTCTACTAAGTGGTTAGTAAAGTGGTGTGACAACACTCTTAGAAGGACACGAGGAAGAGTATAGTATATAGAAATCATATATAATAGTTTGCAGGAGGGGGAAATAAAATGAGAGAAGTGGAAAACTGAATAAAATAAAGAATTTGTTTATTGATCAAATTTGCATAGCTACCTGTCTCAAAAAGCAACTCTGGGCAGGAGAAAAATATATAGGGCTACTAGCTGATACCCGTGCTTCGCTACGAAACTATGTGATGGGGCTTGATAAATTGACACTTAAAGCTTGAAAATTAATGAGTAGTTAAAAAAGGGACTGTATTATTTCGTTAGAGATGGTAAGCTAAATTTCTGTTACAGATGAAGACATTATTTGCATAGCATAGATTTTAAATTCGTCCCTCAGATGAATTGCTCAGGACCTCCCTGTAAACAACATTCCTGGTTTTGCTCTCTGGCTAGAGGATGACCAGGCTGTCAGGCGAACTGACTCTGGAGCATGCCACATAGAACTGGCCATGGGAGAAACAGGCAGCTTCCCTTACTTGTGTTTTCCTATTCTCCAACGTGGGAGGAGCCATCATTCAGGATGGGTTGTCCTCGTCCACTCCGAATGAGGACCGAGTCTGTAACTTTTTGCTGGGTCCACCCTCCTGTGACCCAGATCCAACTTGGTCCTCAGAGAGGACAGACGTGGACCCTTTTGCTCCCCTCCTGTTTGCTGGCTATTCTTCATGGTTTTGACTCCCTTTGTGGTTTTGACTCGGACTGGCTTCCTGACTTCGCTTTTGCCTATTCCACTATCTTTGCTATCTGGATTGACCAAGGACTGTTTGACTCGTGAGTTTTTCTCTCAACGTTTTAGTTCTCTTGGCAGTCGAGCCTCGGCTCCTGCCATGGCAGAGGCTGGCTCCTGGACTGAATTCTTTGTTGAGCCGTTCAGGGGACAAATTAGACGTTCCCAGCCCACCGCTGTCCAGGCGGCATTCGCACCCGCCCGCAGCACACCAAACAGCTGATCGCACTCGCAGAAGCTTCGGCTTGCGTGGCGGCATTTCTCTGTAGGCCCTTTGTGCTAGAGCCTCGGCTCGTGTGCCTCGGCAGTTTCCCTAATCGCTCTCCTGTTGGATCAGCTCATTCTAAGTCACTGGAGCTTCGGCTCGCGCAGGGAGGCAGGCGATCAGGCGCTCATACTGAGGTTGGGAAGAGCGCTGGAGCCTCGGCTTGTGCGGCCTCCTGCTTCCGCCATTTTCAAGGCCTGGAAAAGCGCTGGAGCCTCGGCTCGCGTGGCCTTCACCGCTAGCCTTGGAGCGGCTCCCCCGCCTTGCGTCTACGGCTAGCTTGGGACTTGGATCATCGAGCTTCCCTCGGATCTGTGCCGCCCTTTGTTGTTCCCTCAGTCAAGTCTAGATCAACAGTGGTGGCCATTTTGATCAGCCCTCCTCATCGTGGCCATTTTAATCCCTTGTGACTGGCCTCATTGCCTTCAATACCCGGGCGGCCATTTTATCTCTCCCAGGCCGGGAGGCTATTGGGCAGTGTCCTTCTTGTCTCTCAACTAGGCATGTCTCAGCGCCAGGCAGATAAGCCCGGGGGCAAAAGGCGGCACAAGACAGACAGGCCCTCCCCTGAGGAGGTTGTTCCATCTGTCTCCACTCGGCACGGGGAGGCTTCTTCTCGCTCTGGCCATGCCTTTCCCCCGCTGGCGGTCCTGCCGCAAGTCTCCGGAAGGTCCTGGAGCATCGGGCAGAAGTCATCCTTCTGGCATCGCATTGGCCACGGAGACCGTGGTTCGCGGACCTGAAGTCCCTGTCCATGGAGCCGCCTTGGAGGATCCCCGTCACGGAGACATCACTCAGCCAGGGGCCACTGGTGCACCCGGATCCCTGGTGGTTCCAGCTGACCTCCTGGCGGTTGAGTGGCGCATTCTGAGGCAGCAGGATTATGATCTGGACGTGATATTGACGATACAGGCATCGCATCGCCCTTCCACCGAGCACGTCTATGCCTCCACCTGGAAGTCCTGTTCCTGGTGTGCTTCAGAGGGTCTTTTGCCCACGCACATTCCTCTGCCCAGTGCTGAAGTTCCTCCAGCAGGGTCTGGACATGGGTCTCTCCCCTAATACCCTGCGTCGTCAGGTGGCGGCTCTGTCGTTGGTTCTCTCCTGCGACCTGGTGGACTCGCTGGGCCAGTTTCCAACGGTTTGACATTTCTTGCGGGGCGCGTCCAACCTACAGCCCCCCGTCATACACCGTTATCCAACCTGGGATCTCCCCAGGGTGTTGCAGTCTCTCACGGGGGCCCCCTACGAGCCACTTCGTTCAACTACCCTGCGTTACCTTTCTTACAAGGTGGCCTTCTTGATAGCGATCACCTCAGCGTGCAGGATTTCCGAGCTTTCGGCGCTGTCGGTCCGTAAGGACTTATGTATCTTTCATTTGGACCGTGTTGTTCTTCGATTGGATCCCTCCTTTGTTCCAAAAGTCAATTCTGTTTTTCACCGGGCTCAGGAGCTCGTTTTGCCCAGCTTCTGTTCGAATCCTTCGCACCCTTCAGAGAAGGCCTGGCACACGCTGGATGTCCGTCGAGCGGTTCGCATATACATTGACCACACTCGCGAGTTTCGCAGAACGGAGGCGCTCTTCGTGGCTTTTTTGCCTCAGTCGCTAGGACGGAAAGTGTCTGCGTCGACCATCGGGTGCTGGATTCGGGGCACCATTGCCAAGGCCTACGAAGTGTTGGGGCTGCCTAGGCCCTTGGGGATTACGGCCCACTCAACTCGGAGTACTGCTACGTCTGCTGCCTGGGCGACCCAGGCCCCTCTGGCGGAGGTGTGTCATGCAGCCACCTGGACTTCTCCCTCCCCCTTCATCCGACACTACAAGATCGACAAATTTGCGTCAGCTGACGCAGCCTTTGGTCGGAGGGTGCTTCAACGGGTTCTGGGGGAGTCTCTGTAAATGGGGCTTGGACCTGCCCTCCCTAGGGACTCTCACGCTTTGGTAGGTCCCATCCTGAATGATGGTTCCTCCCACGTTGGAGAAGGGGCATTGGTCTTACCTGATACGCCTCTTCTCAACAGGAGGAGCCATCATTCAGTCCCACCCTACACGTGTCCAAGCCGCTTTTGGCTGACTCCCGGCCTTTGGACTGTTCTAGTGTTTGGTTTTTCGAACTCGCTTTTTGCTAGCCAGTGTCCGCCCCCTTCAATTTTTTGGCGGTCCCGGAGGGGAGATCTGTTTCCATTGACTGTATATAGGTTCAGGGCCAAGTCAAGTCTGTTCTTCGTTCTCGCCGGATCTGGGTCACAGGAGGGCGGACCCAGCAAAAAGTTACACACTCAGTCCTCATTCGGAGTGGACGAGGACAACCCATCCTGAATGATGGCTCCTCCTGTTGAGAAGAGGCGTATCAGATAAGACCAACGCCCCATCGCATCTGTAATTCTTTTCCTCCATTTTTTGCCTATTTTCCCTTTAACTGGTGTTATAGTAGAAGGAACAGATTTGTCTGAACTGAGGAGGAAAATAAGGGGGGGGGATCTGTCTCTGCCTAACAGCATCCATCAGTATTCATCTGGCTAGCTAGCGTGGCTTAGCTCAAGTGTTCTGTAGTGAAGCTACTTGCTGCTGTGAAAGCAAAAGCGAAACTGAAACTCCTCTGCTTGTGTTTTGCATTTGGATCAGATTTCTTTTCAGGTGGGGAGGGGGCGTAGAACTCCTTAGCATCAGAGCGTGGAACAGATTTCTTTTCAGGTGGGGAGGGGGAGTAGAACTCCTTAACATCAGAGCGTGTTAATAATAATATAGGAAATACTAATGCTCTGATGGTCATTTTGAAAAATCCTTTCTTAGTGAGCACCTAGAAGCCAAGAGGAACATATGTGGCAAATTTCAAGTACAAGAAGATTCTGCAGGGAAAGTACTATGTCATTATGATTTACTTTCCCATCTTCTCTCCCTAATCATTATCCCACCACAGAAAAATAAAAAGAAAACTATTCTAAGATAGCCATTCTATGTCAGCTGGAATTATGCTGTATATATCTATCTATCTTAAAACTATTGCATGTAAAAAGCATTTTTGTTTAGTTTTATGTACATGTGTTTCCAGTGGTATTTATCTAATACAAATACTTCCAGCCCTTCTAACAAAACTTTCCATTTTTTTCCTAGTTAAAACTCCAGAAGGCAGTTTTTAAAAATATTTATTTCAAATAGTACATGGGCAGCTCGTGGCAAATAGCGCATTGATGAAAGGCACAATTAACATGACCCAGTTAGATTTTCAAATGTAGCAGCAAGATTAACAATATCAAAATCTAGCTCTAAAAAAGTTTTACAAGTAATGAAAATGCTTAACCATATCATGGAGCATGCCAAGAAATCTGGCTGTAGGATGATGATTCACATTTCACAAGCACAAGAACAGAAGCACAGCTAGAAAGCTGACAGTGTCAAAAAAAAGGAGTAGGGCAACTCTAAATGTTTTTAACCAGTAAATTGGTTTCTACTGACAATCAAAATAGCATCTTCAAAACACCATAATTCAAGTAATATACAAGCTGTTCCTTTCTCCAGAAGGAGGAATTTGAGACCTAATAGACAAGAAGGGGCATGAAGTAATATTTGTACTTTTGCAGGAAGAATTTCAAAAGCTTTTTTAGGAGGAAAAAAACATTCAAAAGCTGTTTTAAAAAACAGGGATGTTTTAAGCACCAGAAATATCCAGGCACCTATTTATATTTAAAAAATAACTATGCTTATCAACTGCTAAGATTTAATATTTCAGTAAAATAAAGAATGCCAACAACTTGAACATTTAGTTCAGCTGCATTTATATTAAGAAAATATGAATGTCAGTAGAAAATATAAGAAAAGATAATTATATCGGGTTTGGGATGATGCTTTGGGATGATTGATATATTTAGAAAGTTGAGAATGTATGAGAACACAAGCACAATGAAATCTGGGAAGAGGACTGGTCTACTCTCAAAATGGCTACTATGAGGTGGGGGGGAAACCTATAGCAAAGTACTGATTCACCAAAATGCTACCTTCCAGGCACTCTTCTAAACAAAATTCTGGGCAGTTACCACACATTTTATTGGAAAACTTAGGAACTATTTTTTGAACTAAAAATAAGCCTAGTGCCATGTATTAGATTCCCATTTTAGAAATTTGGAATTTTTTTAAAAAAAAAATCTGGTTGAGCAGATGCTATAGGATGTATTCCACAAGTTATTATCTACTCCAAACTATCAGGATATACTTTTTTGTTAAGTCACCAACTGAGAATTTTCTACTGAACCTATTTTCTAACAACCTAGTGACATATAGGTAATTCTTGACTTACAACCATTTAGCAACTGTTTGAAGTTACAATGGCAGTGAAAAAAGTGCCTTACACTTACAACCGTTGCAGCATCCACACATTCACTGATCAAAGTCTGAGTGCTTGGCAACTGGCATGTATTTACGATGGTTGCAGGATCCTGGGGTCATGTGATCACCATTTGCAACCTTCCCAGCCGACTTCTGACAAGCAAAGTCAATGGGCAAAGCCAGATTCACTTTACAACTGCAGTGATTTGCTTAAAGTGGCAAAAAAAAAGCTATAAAATTGGACAGGACCCACTTTACCACTGCCTTTTTTAGCCACAGAAATTCTGGTCCCAATTGTGATTTTAGACTGAGAACCATCTGTAATATATTATAGTTGCACTCATGTCCTGATGAAATAGTCACGTAGTTATTGGAAAGCAATAAGCTTTTTGCATATTGCAAATGAATATGGCGGTAAATTTTAATTGTTATTGCACAAAATATTCTAAACACCAACTCAATTCATACTGTTTTTTGTTTTTTTGCATCTGGCCTTCAAGTTAGTATTATACTGACTTCTGGTGATTGCCTGGACAAGCCTTTGCAGTTTTCTTGGCAAGATTTCAGAAGTAGATTGCTATTGCCTCCTTCCTAGGCTGAGAGGGGGGGAGACTGGCCCAAAGTCACTCATCTGGCTTCATGCATAAGGCAGGATTAGAATTCGGGGTCTCCCAGTGTCTAGTCTAATGCCTTAATCATTACATTGCCTCTCTCACTATTATACTTACAAAACAATAATCTAAATCTTCCTCTAGAAAATAAAAGAAAGCATTTGAAATTATTTTTAACAATCTCTACTACAGCATCAGATTAAATGAATGTACTTAGAATGATGCTAGGACAATACCATTAAGACAATTCTATTACTATAGCTCAACTGGAGGATAATTGTACACAAGCTCTTTTCTTCATTAGAGCATTAATTGACATGGAAGTTTATTGGTCCATTTAGATATCCTTATACAACTGGCCAATTGCTTTGGAGGATGGGCGTTATTATCTGATTTATCCTTAGCCTATTGGATCTTTAAAGCTGGCAGTATAAAGAATTGACATTCATTACTTTTTCTCATTTCTCGTTGGCAATACAGGAACACTTTGCTAGTGTACCTCCTTATCGGTGCAATTCTTTATTACATGGAATGGTTTATGCCTAAAACAGTTGTCTATTTGTAGAGGTTTAAAGTTAAGGATTAAAACATTACAACTGTAATACTGCAAAGTAGAATACTACTGAATACAGGAACTATTGCATCTGACTAAGTATGCCTAAAGTTGCATTGGAGGACATCACTTGATTTCTGGGTTACTGTTAAATCAATTGGCTACTGATTTTGGAGAGAGAAACTTTCCCCAAAGACCATACATTCAGTGGGAGGAAGTGATCTATTGGTCTTTGGAAGAGAACAGCAAATTACATTTAGATCTAAGATTCAGACTAATTTTTCAATTAAATACAAAAGGTTAATAAACCTACACAAACTGCAATGGAATAAGCTGCTGGGGATAGAAAATCTCACATTTATGAAGCAGAGACTCATATATCACTGATCTGCTATGTTAGCTTGAGCTAGGACAAGCGATTATATAACTTTACAACTTGTTCGTAGCAAACTTAAAATACGGAAATGAATAATCTCATACATATTATTCCCTTTTCCATATAAAGAAAAGATACATATTTTGAACAGTTTCTCACCAATTCTCTATGTTTTTCCTACCCAGCCTTATTTTTGTGTAGGAAAATGTTATTCTTGATTATCATTATTAAGTTTATCATAAATACCCCATACCCCACCCACCCACCTCAACGTGGCATGTTGATATTAAATACACATTCAATTAGTGTTCAGTATTACAGGCAGCTTACAGGTTATCTAAAAATAATTTTAACATTTAAGATTTATAGAACATTTAGGAATCAGAGTTCTTCATTAGTTTAATATATGTCTGTAAAATTGGCCATTATTACTATTCCTTCCATTTTGGAATCAGTACAGGCCATCCATTAATTTTATAGAAGTAGTAATATTCAAATTCATAACTTAGCTAGTATGTCATACAAGCACTTCTGTATGCATACGTCCCCAACCAACAAAGAATTTCAGCAAAACTATTTCATAAATATAAGGTCCCATCTAATTAAAATCAAAGCAATCTCAAGTCTTGAATAATTTGAAACAATTCAAGTATTTTTTCATACTGTGACCTTTTTTTTTCTTTAGAAGCGGTTGGACTCTTCATAGACTCAAATAGAAAACAGATATCCAATCCCTTCAATACATTACAAATCATTTCTATATTTGATAGAAGGCAAGAGAGACACTGATTTTTGGCAAAAACTTACATCCGAGACACAGAAATATCTAAGAATTAACTCACAATACAAGCTATCACTATTGAAGATTTACCTGTGTGAGTCACAGGACTAAAAAAAAAAAAGCCTTGCTTTTCATAACTTGGCTGCAGTTAGATAAGAAATTTTTGTTGTTGTTACTATTATTACTTTACTATTGCATGTTTTCTGTGCTACGGAGCACAAAGTGCTTGAATTGCCCCTCTTCAAGGCTACTGACCAAGCAAACATCTTTTTTCTTTGAAATACAAAAGACAACAAGCATTTAGATCACAGGAGTCTTGCTTCAGTCAATTGGAGTGCAATGCTTATAAGCAGAAGCTGGATCTTAAGAAATAGAAATCACTTCCACATTTAAGGACTGACAAAGTTACAATTATAAAAGCTCAGCTGAGGTTACTGTGTATCTATTCCATTATCCCTAACATAATGCTAAATTAAATCATTCAAAAGCACTGAGCAGAGTTCATTGAAAAGGGGATGCAAAACCAAAAAAAAAAAGTTGATTTCAGAAGGCATTGCTATCCAAAGGAGCAACTTGGCTGATTGCATTGAAGAAAACTTTACAAAGATTAAAAAAGAACAACCTGTTATCAAAGTACCCCTTTAATGGGGAATGATTCAAACTTTAAATTGCTGCAGACTTCATTCACTCTATTGAAATATAAAATTCCTTAATTCCAGGGCTATGAAAATCATAGGTAATGTTCTTCAAAGTCCTTGCACGCCATGTTTGCATCTTTGAACACCATTTCTGTGAACCTCTCATGAGGATGTTCTTCTGTGGAAACCTTTCTTATTTTGGTGGGATTTGTGCAGGAGAATCGGGTCTGGTACAAAAGTGCTTCATTGGCAAATTCAGTTTAACTCTTCTAACCATGGCAATATATTACAAAATATGATCATTAACCAAGTAAAATGTACAGTTAACTCAAGAAGTAAGATAATACATTAAAAAAACGTAATCAAGTTATTACTGGCATAAAAATATGTACTTTTCAAATTATTTAATAAATTAAATACCCTAAAATTTTTGAATATATATCCCTGATAATCTATAAAAGAGGGTTTTCAATAACAAAATAAATGGACTTTCAAAAAGTACCCTCTTCATAAAATGCATTTAACACCTTTTTCTCATTTCCAAGGAATGTAACAATATGTACACCTTTTATGTACTTAACCCATCACCATTGGATAGACCAAGGAGAATTTATGTGCTCCCTAGCCAACCAAAGTCATGTTCAAATTATTAATCTAGATAAAGAATGCCAGGTGAATATCAGTTTCTACGTTGTAATCAATCCTTCTTGCTGAGTCTTTATTCTCAGTTACAGTAGAATTCACGGGAGGTAGTGTTTCAGTGAGAAAATTGAGTTGAATTAAGGTGCATACTCAATATCTTCCTTCTGCAGTTTGGACGATTTTGCAAAAGTGTTCAAAATCTGTCTTCTTACTTCTTCAATATTGATCAGTTGGGGAGTTTTTTAATATGAATCTGTAATGCAGAATTGAAAAATGTCTGATAGATCCCAATAAACAGTCAAACACTTAAGCAAACATACCGTAGTTCATACTGTATGCTTTTCAGTGTGATATAATCAAGTTTCCGCAACATTTAACAAATGCTTGGGAGCACAACAAAACGGAATGTGCTTCTGCATGTGTTTTGATACAAGAATGACTGTTAAACAGAGATGGGGTGAACTGCTAGATCAGGGCTGTCAAATTTGCGGCCCATGGGCCAGATGCATCACACGCTGGCCATACCCACACCCGGTTTAGCAAAGGGGGAAAAAAATCCGATACGTCATGTGACGACGCCGTGACGACACGAGT
Source organism: Thermophis baileyi (assembly GCA_003457575.1). Classification (NCBI taxonomy): domain Eukaryota; kingdom Metazoa; phylum Chordata; class Lepidosauria; order Squamata; family Dipsadidae; genus Thermophis; species Thermophis baileyi. Next base: position 3,172,871 of record QLTV01001997.1, read on the forward strand.
TTGACACCCCTGTGCTAGATCAAAATTTACAGTATCTGTTAGCAGAAGACATGATGAAAGTGGTTGCTGGGAGCTACTGTTCAGTACATCTCTATAGTCATTACTACTGAAAGATAAAGGAGAAACAGAAACTGCCTCTTTTCTATTATAAGGTATAGTTCTTTGTTATATTACTACTAGCCATGATTTCTCAGTTAATCTAAGACAGTTTTTCCCAACATGACATTTCAGATGTATAGAACTTATATGACAGACCACTAGATTTGGCAAGTCTGATCTAAATCATTAAGACCCCTGCAAACTGACACACTTGACATGCTTGGTTACTGTAAAAGGTTTTCTGAACTGTCTATTACAACGGACTAGCTCAAAGATCCCATGAGCAGAATATATTGATAGAAAGCACTTTGGTACTTGGTAACAGAAGAGATGAATGTTCTTTCTCTGCTATTCTTAGAAATCAGATCTCAGGAACTGGAGAACCTTCTGAATAGCATGGGTAGTATTGTAGCTAGGAAAATTGGAAAAAGGGGACAAAGGGCCTTTCAACAAATATTTGGATCTAACTCAATTCATACCATTGGAATATCTAGTCTATGACAGGAAGTCAAGAATATACAAGTGCTGTAAAATGCAAAAAAGTCAAACTATTCTGAATTTTGCATCCAGTATTAGCATTAATATTCCTCTTCACTGCACAGCAGCTACACTTTTATAAAGGAGAAATATTCAGAATAGTCCCAAAGATTCAAGATATTTAATTTAAGAAACGTAAGAATTTAAATGTTTGAAGGCAAAAGCTCTAGTTATTAAGCACCCTTTGTTTAACTCTTACCTCATTTATAATTGCCCAGACGGATGAATTTTGTATGACGAACAGCCGGACAGCTGTAATAGGATTTAGATTGGGACTGACTATTCCTTCTGCTATGCCATTTTCAAATTTGCCTTCAAAAGCAAAATAATCATTCTAAATAAGTATACACTCAGCAAATACAAATCACTTACACAAAACCTGGATTTTTATGGATAATATGAAAATGTCAAAAATTTTATCTGCCAATACAGCACGATTGATTGGTTTTATTCTACTTACTTATTCTATCAAATGAAAATAGTAGTGTGATCACTTCATTTAGCTGGAATATGAATAATTTCAAAGAAGGCCTTCAGAGAACATGAAGAGTGCAAATAGCACTTGACTCAAATTCTTTAATGCTGCTGCTGTGTATTTTCGTAGAGTCAGATGGCTGCTTTAAGGAGACACTATATATGCACCCCTATGCACTCCAAAGTATCACTTTGGAATAAATTCTGAATCGCTACTCTACCATAACAACATTTAAGTGATGCAGACTTCAGAATCCATAATTAGATGGTTTCATTTTCCCCCTAGATTTCACAGTTCCCATGTATCACAGCACACCTTCTTATTTTGTGGTAATGCCAATACCATATCACTGCTCAGATACCTTATGTAACCTTGGTTCATGAAATTCTGTCGCCTGAACTTGATTAGTATGCTGCTGGACCAATAGTAATGCAAAATGAGTCATAACTTGAGTTACTTAGATTTTGTATTCAAATGTCTATAAAACAGAACTGTAGTATTATTTAGTTACCTATTCTGAAATAACCATCTTCTAACCGTTTCTCTTTGGTTTCTTTGCTTAATACCAGCTCTTTATTCTGAAAAATGAGATATAAAATATCATCATCCAACTGATACAGGATTTAATTAATTGTTTAACAAATACTAATATGCTAATGAATAACAAATTCACAATTCTTCCCCTCATCCCCACTTCATAATACCCTGGAAGCCAACAAGACTGGACTGGACCCTCCTAGAAGAGGCCATGGTTGGTTGATACCAGGAAGTGAAACAATATTCCTAAAAGATAATGATATGCTGCATCCTTTTATTTACATATATACAACCTATTTTAACATAATATGCATGATGTGATTTTGTCCTTTATCTCACTTATCTCTGGAATTTTTAGTAATGGCATTTATGTACTGACCAGCTTATATTCCTCTTTGAAACCTATAAAAAGTTGCTGCAGTCCAATACTAAAGATATTTACTAATAAATAAGCCCCAAGACAACACAGAATTGAAGTTTTACAAGTTAATAATAATTTATAAGTAGATAATTTAAATATTATTTTTAATCATCTGTAAGGCCTGCAGTCCAATACACCTTCCCTCCTTGGTTCTACCATTGCTCAGCATTCTTTTAGCTGCGGCTGAATTACAAAACTTGCAGCATGGCCTGTGCTGAAAGAGATACAGGAAGCTTTAGTTTAGCAACTAAAGTCAGGTTTATTGTGATGTTCTATAAATATTTACTGTTCTGGGGACTGAGGGAATGCCGTCAGCTATAGTTACAGAATAAAGTTCATGAAGTCCAGGCTTATTTTTTTAAGTGTGGGATAAAAAAGAAATGCTGGTGATTCCAGACTCAGTTATTGAAGGAAGTGATTATCTTTAAATTCTCAGCCTTGAGCATGCAAGGCAAACAGCCAGTGTAATCCCCAGTATTAATAAAAGAGTGTTCCTGCTTACTCTCTTGTAATCCCTTCCTCTAGTCTACAGTGAATGTAACACAAACATTAATTCTGTTCTTGCTAATTATCCAGTGTTGCAGTAAGCATTCAGCTTGGGAGTAGGAGAAAAGGAAAGCTGAAATAAAATCATAAGCACAATCATGGTCACATGATTTTCCAATTTAGGGACTGCACCATTTAGCAATCGAGTTCTGGTCCCAACTGTGATTGCTAAATATTTGTATTGCTGTTACACTCATAGAAAGGAAGAAGAAATAGACTTTATTATCATACCCTAAGAGGTAATACTTCCACAGTTGTATTGACCAATATATCCCCTGGATGTTCTGGATTGCCACTATGGAACAGGAATCTATATCATGGAAAACAATAAAGCAAAACAAATTGGAAAAACAATCACAAATCACTCATATATCTCCAATTCTATCTATTGAAAGAGTTTATTTTCAGGTAATATGCAAAGAATTGCTATCAAGGATGAAGAACAAAACATAATGTTCAAAACTGATCTTGCAAGCAATTCATTATGGATAGTTTCAAATAGGTGAACAAGATAACTAGCAGAATTTCAGTTATAACAACACAAGCGCAGAAGACTTTTTGCTCTATCTCTTTGCTGAGAATCTAATTAAAGGCCAATTTGGCATTCATGAGATTTCATATGAAGAACATGAATAATGTTTTTCTAACTCAAACTCAGTTTAGATGACATCAGAGTAACAACATTGTTATCTGACAATCTTCAGAATAGGAGCATACTTAGCAGAATTGTGCAAAATGTTACAATCATTAGATATTTTAAATCCAAACAGCTGTTTTAAATTGAAAATTGACAGTTCCCATTTCACAGGAAGTGTTGCACTACTGTTAAAATATTAGCATTTGAGTTCAAAATGACCCTGTTTTCTTTCACTCATATACAAAAATTTAGTAGCCAAATGCACTCCACATTTTTTGAACTACAAGAGCTATGTCAGAAATATCTCAAGAGTACCAGATGTTCTATCCTTATTGTATGCTATCTACAACAAGAAACAAAACTGAATATAGCATCTACATTAAGAATTTAATATAATGGAAGATTATTTAAAAGACTGGAAATTAGTATATAATTCAGATATGGCAGCTTGCAAAACATCAAACTGATGCTATTCTAATTTAGCAGCAAAATTAAGACTGAGCAAACATTGTGATATGATTATAACATTCAGTTCAAACAAGATAGCCGTATCAATTTCTAAGTTTGCTATTATTGCATAACAATAGTAAGCAAAAGATAGCAAGAATCGTGAGATAGTTTCTCAGGATAAGATGATGCACAAAAATAACAATAGGTGTTGAATTGTAAGCCGCCCAGAGTAATTGACAGAAATGGGCAGCTATAGAAATTAAACAAACAGGATTTCACAATTTCCAAATCCTCCTTCATTCATATTAGTGTATTTAATATTTGCTTAAAGCAGCCACTTTATTATATTATTCCAACCAAGTTACTGTGGGAGAACAAAGCAGCAATTGAGAGGTCCTCCCATGAAACAGGATATGCCATCTTTTCATACTAGCAGCTAAGCACAAAATGTCAGTCAAATCATTTCCAAACAAACTATTTATGGTAGTTATGTTTCATATGATATTTGCAGAACTATAGATTCTTGTTCCTCATCAAACTGAACATGACATTTTGTAAGCATAATCATAAAGATGTCATGTGAATGCATACATAATATTAACTCAGTGAGGGATTCTACATAATGGTTGAGAGACATGAAAAATTCCTAGAATTAAAAAGATCTCTCTTCAATGCAAATCCTTCCATTCAGGGACGATGCCTCATCGATTTCAGGGATTCCTGCTTCTTCTTACCGTCCCACAGTATACAGGTAGTCCTTGACTTACAACCACAATTGAGTCCCAAATTTCTGTTTGTTAAGTGAGTTTTGCCCTATTTTGCAACCTTTCTTCCACAGTTGTTAAGTGAATCACTGCAGTTGTTAGGTTGGCAACACAGTTGTTAAGTGAACCTGGTTTCCCCATTGATAGTGCTTGTCAGAAGGTCCCAAAAGGTGATCACATGACCCAGGGACATTGCAACCGTCATAAATATGAGTCAGTTGCCAGCAAATGCAGTCAAGATATGACAAGGATGTTAAAACAGAGGGTATTAATTTAGAAATGACAGAATTAGATGAAATACTCACAGGAACGGATGAAAGACTAATAAAAAATTGTATAATTATTTACTATATATTGATTTAGAGCAAGAACAAGTGAAGGAAACGATGATAAAATGGGCAAGGAATTTTGGACATACTACAGAATTGGATAAATGGCAACAACTCTGGGAAAGAAATTATAAATTGACAATGGCAATAGCATATAAAGAAAATATGTATAAAAGGTA
>QLTV01001997.1:3177854-3191758 GCA_003457575.1 Thermophis baileyi
AAAATGTTTGATAGATGGCACATGTCACTGGAAAGAATAGCTAAAATGTTTAAAGATAAATCTATTAAATGTTGGAAATGTCAGCAAATACCGGGTTCTTTTTATCATATGTGGTGGACATGTGCTGAAGCCAAAGTGTATTGGAGCTCAATTCAAATATGGATAGAAAAAATAGTGAAACAACGTATAGAGCTGAAACCAGAGATATTCCTGTTGGGTATACTACCAGAGAAATTTAGCAAAGAAAATACATATTTAATTATTCATATAATCACAGCAGCTAGAATTGCATTTGCACAAAATTGGAAAGCAACAAAGCTCCTTCTGAAGGGGAGGTAATTAAGAAAATATTGGATTGTGTGGAGATGAATAGATTGACAATGAAAATCAAAGAAAAGGAAGATTCTATTATAATTTATGGGTGAAATTTTATGATTGGATAGAAAATGAATATGTATAGAAGATAAATAACACCGATTAAATTGGAGGATAATGGAGAATTAGAGGTGGTAGACCCAGGTGATAAAATTAGGTAGTAAAGGAGGCAGCATTAAGATAGTAGTATATACCTAGAAAAAAGAAATTAAATAATATATGTATATGAAATATTGGGGGAAAACAGACGGGCAATAGAAGTTTCAAAGGTGCAAAATTAGGATGTTGGTTTATGGTTTATTGGATAGAAATGTATAACTATGTATATCTTGATATGATTTATGGTATATGTATGGATGTATATATGGAGAGTGTGGAAAAAATAAAATAAAAAAATAAATAAATCTGAGTCAGTTGCCAAGCGTCTAAATTTTGATCACGTGTCTATGGGGATGCTACAACTGTCATAAGTGTGAAAAACGGCCATAAGTCACTTTTTTTAGTGCCATTGTAACTTCGAATAGTCACTAAATGAACTGTTGTAAGTTGAGGACTACATGTAATCTATTTTATTTAGCAGATTTTTCAACCCCTTTCTATCGGTTTCTTATTTTTTTTAATTCTCTCCCACCGAAAAGAAAGAATCTCTGAAGGAAATTTTCCAAGTAGAATCTATTCATTCTGGGTACTTTAGGAAACTACAGTCCTTGACTTACAACTATTCATTTAGTGACCATTCAAAGTTACAATGGCACTGAAAAAAGTTACTTATAACCAGTTTTCATATTTATGACCACTGCAGCTTCCCCATGGTCGTGTGATGAAAATTTGAGCACCTGATAACTATTGATTGATGACAGTTGCACTGGTCCCAGGATCTAGTAAACACTATTTCTAACCTTCCCAGCTGGCTTCCAGCAAGCAAAGTCAATGGGGAAACCAGATTTGGAATGGAATGGAATATAGAATGGAATATAGAATGGAATATAGAATGGAATATAGAATAGAATAGAATAGAATAGAATAGAATAGAATAGAATAGAATAGAATAGAATGGAATGGAATGGAATGGAATGGAATGGAATGGAATGGAATGGAATGGAAATGCTGCTTTGATGAAAGATCACTTTGAGAATTATTAAGCATAGGTGAACTATAGTGATGGGAGCAAACTTTGCATTTCAGTTTTAGTTGTAGTCCATTCTTCAGCCCAGAACAAGAACAAGAATAACAGAGTTGGAAGGGACCTTGGAGGTCTTCTAGTCCAACCCCCTGCTTAGGCAGGAAACCCTACACCACTTCAGACAAATGGTTATCCAACATCTTCTTAAAAACTTCCAGTGTTGGAGCATTCACAACTTCTGGAGGCAAGTTGTTCCACTGATTAATTGTTCTAACTGTCAGGAAATTTCTCCTTAGTTCTAAGTTGCTTCTCTCCTTGATTAGTTTCCACCCATTGCTTCTTGTCCTGATTGATTCCCTCTTCTTTGTGGCAGCCCCTGCTTAACGACTGCATGGTTGACTTACCAACTGCAGTGATTCGCTTAACAACTGTGGCAAAAAAGGCCATAACAGAATAATAGGAGGAAGCACAGCTCACTTAACTGCCTTGCTTAGCAAAGGAAATTTGGGTCCCAGTGGTGGTCAAGGACTACCTGTAGTGCCTTCACTGTTTAATTTACTACCAGGAGATATTAACCCCTTCAGCTCAGGAGATGTTTCATGTTAAAATGAAAACAAAACAGTTACCTTTCTAGATTAGCTGGCTTGTCAAATTTAAACAAGATATAATCTCCAGCAACTGGTGTAATAGCCCAAAAAAAGTCTTCACCCATGTAGGCTTTTTCAAGAGCATGCCCTTGATAGACTTTTAATGTTGTAGAAACCTCTGCTGGTGGATTCACATGAATTTTATGCAATAACGGTTTCAAGAAGTCTTTATCCTACAAAAAAAATGACAAGATATAATGTTAAATGTGGAACAACAACAACAAAAAAGTATAGATATGTAGGGCAATAAATATATTTCCTGTGCTTTTCTAGATTATTAAATTTTTCTTGATAAAAATCATTTGTGACAATTTTCCATGACACATTTCACTTAGACAAAATTGTAATGAAAAGCTCCCCTAAGCACTACATCAGGAAATATTTTGTCCCATAACTTATAGGAAAATGTGGGGGAGGGCACGGTGACATGACAGCATCTTCCTACAGCAGGGGTGTCAAACTCGCGGCCCGTGGGCCGGATGTGTCATGCGCTGGCCACACCCACGTCTGGTTTAGCAAAGGGGGAAAAAGTCCCAATATGTGACGTGATGCCGTGATGCCGTGAGTTTGACACCCCTGTGCTACAGACTCTCCTAACTCCTGCTTATAAATTTCCCATTTTAAAGCTTTGTTTACCTTATTTTTGTTTTTAAACTGTTTTCCTTTTCAATCTATGGAATATTACAGTTAGCAATTTTTTATTTATTGCATGAGAAGCAACCTCCTACACCTGCAGGTAATCCTAGATTTACAACCATTTGGTTATGAATTTGGTTTGAAATTCCAACAGCACTGAAAAAAAGTGATTGAAAACAAATTCTCACACTTACAATCATCACACCACCCTGATGGTCACATGATCACAATGCAAGCGCTTGGCAACAGGGATGCATTTACAACAGCTGCAGCGTCCCGGGGTTAGGTGATTGCCATTTGCAATCTTTCCAGCTGGCTTCCAAACAGCAAAGTTAATAGGGGAAGCCGGATTAATTTAATGATGGCATGATTCACTTAATAACTGCAGGGATTAATCAACAACCATGGCAAAAAGAGTTATAAAATCAGGTGCGACTCACACAGTAACCTCATTGCTTAGGAATGGAAATTCCGGTCCCGGTTGCGGTTGTAAGTCAAGGACTATCTGTACTATCGTGAAAGCAATCAAGAGATGGCAAGAAAATAGGCAAAAGAAGGAAGTGACACAGAATAAATTCAGCTCCTTCAAAGCCACCAAAGCAGCCTAACATTTCTGAATATTTAATGACCAAAAGCAAGAAACCATAGACAGGGGAAGACAGGAGACACAAGACAGTTGTCACATAACCTCACCGGATGCAATTGCTTCTGCGCCAAAAGGGAGGCAAAGTGAGGCTTTACTATGTTAGATTCTACCAAATTGAAAATATGCTGCACTGAGTTGAATTCACTTAGGAATATTGCAACATCAACCTTGGTAAAATTTTAACATTGCTCACTTCTGATGATAAATGTATATTTACTCCCCTCAAAAGTTCAGGCTGAATGTAAAGAAACTTGGCAATGCTTAAAAAACTACTAATTCAAGCTGATGATAACTTATCCACAAGTAGATTTCAGAGTTGCCTTAAACCATGAGGTGGGCGGCATATATAATTTTATTATAATAATAATAATAATTGTAGAAGGAGATTTTAATGCTAGATTTGGCCACAATGATTAGGCCCTTTAGTGCCGTGGTGGCACAGTGGTTAGAATGCAGTACTGCAGGCTAATTCTGCTGACTACCAACTGCCAGCAGTTCAGCAGTTCGATTCTCATCAGCTCAAGGTTGACTCAGCCTTCCAAGGTCAGTAAAATGAGGACCCAGATTGTTGGGGGGCAATATGCTGACTCTGTAAATTGCTTAGAGAGGGCTGTAAAGCATTAGCGATATATAAGTCTAAGTGCTATTGCTATTGCTATTCAAACCTCATAAATATCCTCCAGAGGTATATTTGCCTCCACTGTTGGAGAGCCACCAATCCAAAGATCCAAAATCTAACTTCACAAGTTTTTGTCTTGCAAAATGCTTTAGCAACCTCAGTTTACATATCCTAAATGGTGTTGACCCTAGGGACAAACCAGGGAAGCTTACATATTGGTCTGGCCTCAATTCAAGCACAATAGATGGTACAGCCCTTGCTTGAGGACTTGTGAATTTCCTAAGAGACCATACAACAGTTGGCGCTTCTGACCGTGATCATCTACCAATGACACTGTCTCTTCATTTAGATAAGATAGAACTGACAGATGTTCCCTGTCTTTTGGTCCCATTGCATGTGGTGCAATGCTCAGGTCAACATATAAGATGGTCAGCTAGAGTGAGTATGGCATTAGAAGAGCTTCTGAACTCTTCTCACCTAAAAAGGGCAATCTTGAAATAATATCATCTCCCCATCATGACCCATACCCAAGCACTATGAGTCTCTGATTCAGATTTGCAAACAGATTCTAGTTAACACCCACTCTAACAGAATTATAAACTGATCAGTATAAATCAAATCACTGACTTGACCAAGACTGCCAGAAAGCAGAGGGTGAAGGGGGAAGGAAGGAAGGAAGGAAGGAAGGAAGGAAGGAAGGAAGGAAGGAAGGAAGGAAGGAGGAAGAAAAAACTTGGTAACTTTTAGGGATTACTAGATGCAGTCATGTGATCATGATCTGGATGTCTGGCAACCTATTAGCACTTACAGCCAATTGCCTGCAAGCACAAGAACCACACAAACATACATCCAATTCTTCCCAACTGACTTGTGACAAACAGAGTTAATGGACAATGAAGAAATAAAGTCATGGTCATGTGATGTCTCACTTAACGACTGAATTATACTTAGATTTTGTAGCAATTGTATTTAAATTCAGTATATAGTTAAGAAATATATATTTAAAAATATGTAGTTCTTAATTAAGATTAATGAACAAGTTTCCAAAAATTGGTATATGTATATGTTGCTTTCTATCAGTACTCACTGTGAGTTTTTGAATCTTTCCTTCTAGGGAAGAGTGTAGACCCACATGCTGAAAAAGTGAAGGCCTGAACCGTATTCTGAGATTCGATTTCTGGCGATCACAATGTTTCTTTAACAAAATGGTGGAAATATATTTAGCATAAGACACATCATCATTATACATGGCTAAAAAACTGGCTATCTGGGCCATTTATTGCATTCTTACCTTGTTTTTATTTAGCATATTAAAATAACATATTCACACCACTACAAAAATTCAGTCATCAGAACTTTAGTAAGTGATTTTATAGGAAGTAATGAATAGTTTATCATTCATCTCTCACAGCTGCTAGGATTTCTAAATGCCAGTTCTGAGAAAAATATATTTTCCAACTGCAGCTTTTACTTCTGCAACCTGCAATGTCACTCTGATTTGAAATGCACTTAATTAAAATAAAAAATAAAAATGTCATGCCTAATAATATAATGTATCAGGCATCATTCTTATTGTTATGATTTGATCTGAAAACTATAATTGGACAAATCAATTCGTATTTCTGATTTTAGTATAAACTACTTTTGCCTATTATTGTCTTCTCCTTTCAATAATATTCTCATATTGATATGAAATGTGGAAGCAAATTTTATATATATATTATTTGCTTCCACATTTCATTTCTCTTTTATATATATATAATTTGCTTCCACATTTCTTTTCTCTTTCATCAGAGAAATCATTTCTTTTCAAAGGCCATGAAATAAAATTCATTATAAGACATAGGTTCTAGCCAAGCAAGGTGTACAGCTAACATTTCTATACATAAACTTTGCAGCCATTCAAAAACCACTCCTGTTTTCCAAGACCTCACCGTACTGCCTATGTTTGACAGCTGAGCATATCTATTTTGGGTTGAAAAGCAACACACACAAAAAGGACAATGGCAAATTGAACTATGGCTAAGAAAAAATAGTATGAATTTAATGGAAGTCCCTAGCAGTTGAGTTCAACCTAAGGGCAATTGTATCCCTTATCTGTGCATGCCTCACATTGCAGAAGCAACTCTTTTGCTCTTTGCAGTTGAAAAGTTCTGCGGGATTGATAAGTAACCTTTTGAAGGGGACTTCACCTCCAGCTTCTGAGCCTGAATTGCTCCCTGGATCATTTAAAAAGAATTCTGGCTTGATTTTTGCAGAAATAGAATTGGGAAGACTTCTGCTCCATGCCCCTAACCCCTCACTACTGCTGCTGACAGGACAGCCCTGCACTACAAAAGTGCAGGCAAGGGAAGCAGTGCATCCCCAACGCTGGCAGAGAGAGTTAGGCAGAGAAGAATTGTCTGTCCTTCCCTGCTCCTCACTTCAACAGCATCAGTAGTGGCTAACCACAGCTCCACCCAAGGTCAATTTGATCTATCAGCCTTGTTAAAGACACAACAAGAGGAGCACTATGAGGAAGTGGTTTTCCAAACATTTCCTCCTGTCCATGAAAGACAGATAAAAGAAGAGCACTTTGCCTGAAGGGTAGGGAAGAGTCTACGCCATTTTCAAGAGAATCACCCAGCCCATGCAAAGCATGGTTATTATTGCAATTATGAGAATTGTGCCAGTCTCTGAATGAGAACAAATGACTAGTTTTTCTGTTACATCAGGGGTGGGGAACGATGGCCCTTTTATGACTTGTGGACTTCAAGGAATTCTGGGAGTTGAAGTCCACAAGTCATAAAAGGACCATTGTTCCCTACCGCTGAGTTACATAGATCCTGCCCTAGGCAAAGTATTCTATTAATTAGGCATTCTCAACACAGGGTGAACACTTCAACTGTTTCAATCCATAGGCCAGGAAACATGGTGGTAGGAAGGAGTCTACATTTGGAAAAAGGGTATGGAATACCTTCACACAAATGCATGTTTATCCCTAAGTAGATTCAGGTAGATTCCCTCCCTCTCCTCCCCCAGCAATCTGTTTGGCCTACCAGACGGCAGGCCATGGGTGTTCAAACTTCAGGCAGGATATTCTCTGCTGTCCACCTGCAGAAGGCATGCCATCTGCTGGGGCACAGTTGGAGAAGTTGAAATATTTTTAGAATATAATCCAGTCTTTATAGTACTTGGCCTCTGCAGTGTGTGTATAGTAGGGCTGTGCAAAGGGGTGTTTCGCAAAATACAGTATGCTAGCATAAGTAAAGCATTCTCTCTTTGCCTTAGGTCTTCTGCAAAGTTTGGTGTGATTGCTTCAAAATGTTCATGGTTATGACTACAGATACTTGCACACACAGCTGCCTTGTTTTTCTGGCAGTTTCAGAGAATTGCTGTCTGTGTATGCACATGCACACAGCCAAAGACAGTTTTTGAAACTGCCTTGCCAAACCTTCTAGAAAATGTACTTCTTTAACATTTCAAGACGGGTGCCTGTTATATTAATCATGCTTTTCAAAATGCTCCATCCGAAAGCTTTGCACAGCTTCAAATGATTTCTTTCTGGTAATGTCTCGACCATTAATCATATCTTCTTAATCATTTCATAATGCACTAAACATTGTTTAGCTACAAGAAACTATAATTTAGAAGAGAGCTATAAAAACTATGACTAGGTTTCTTAACACATTTTCTTACAATCATGTCATATAGGTAGACTTTTCAGAAACATTAAACTCTCAAACCAACTTACTGCATCTTTCTCCGGATTGCACACTTTCACCCAAAGAATGTGATCCAAGAGCCAGTCAATTGGTTTCTCTTTATAAAACATAAGTATGAACTCTACAATGAGTGTAATATCTGGAGACTGGAACATTTTACCTGTAAATAATAATTTACCTGTAAATAATAATGTATCAACAATAATTTAGCACTTTGAGTTATAAATGCAGTGTTCCATTAAAGAGTATGAATCCAAAACTCTGATGTTTAGAATCTGAACCAGCAAATTACTGCAAGTTGTTCTTTTTATATAATGTAGCACTATCAGATAAAATAAATTTGCACTAGAATAATTTAGGGTAATAGGTTCATTTAGGTAAAAAGAAAGGCTGAAGACACAAGGGCATGGAACTGCTACCTAGATGAACTCACTTTCAAACATAAATTAAAACTAATGTATATTAAATTTCATTTCTCTGTACCTTCTCATTTATTAACAATTAATGCTCTAAACCAGTGGTTCTCAACCTTCCTAATGCCGCGACCCCCTCCCCGCCGCTGCGACCCCCTCCCTGCCCCCTGCCTGCACATGATGAGGTGACAAAGGGGGCGTGGTAGGCTAGCGTGCGCTTAGGCGACCCCTTTGAAAGGGTCGTTCGACCCCCAAAGGGGTCGCGACCCACAGGTTGAGAACCGCTGCTCTAAACTGTCCCTTTAGAGATAAAAATTCTTAAAAACTGGTGTCCATAATCTATATTTTCCATAATATAGAAAATCTATATTTTGTATATTTTTACACTGAAAAGTGTAATCTACACTTTTCTTCTAGAACTAAACATTCTTATGATATGTCTTGCACTCTGATTAAGGCATTCCCTGTCTGTGCAGGGTTTCTTGGGCAAAGGTAGTCTTCCTCAATTCACACGAACTGTTGCATTCATTTCAGCAGATGTCAAAGCAAAGGCCTCTACAGCAATCACTTTTTTGTCAAATGCCAAATGCAGCATCATACCACTTTGACAAAAGTTCTGCCAACACTCGTACAAAAGGGAAAGTTTGTATCACGTTGGTGCAACACTACTTTTGTCATTACTCCTTTCTCCCCCTCTACCGAATGGGAGATTAGGCGTTTGTTTCCATTACTCAATTTAAAGGAGGCTGTTAGTTGCACATAGTATACCAAATGCTAGAAATTATAATGTCATACTAGTGAAGAATTAGAGAAGTTTTAAAGAAACTTTTTAAAAGAATATTTTATTTTCTCTTTTTTAAAGAAACCCAGTATCTTCAAAAACTTGTATCAGACTAATATTAACATACGAGGAAAGTAGAATCTCTCTTCAAATATGGATTCAGAAGCAAATATTGAATTGCTGGCCTTGATAGAGGCAGAAATAAGACATTAAGAAAGCTTTTAAAACACTGCTTTTCATTTGTCTTAATCTATAAATGAACTTTTTTAGATGACTGAAGTCCATTTAAGGCTTATACTTCAATTTTAAAAATTGTATTTAAGAACTGCAGACATTATAACATTATTCCCTTTTCTACAACATGTGTTTTGTTACATGTTAAATGCTATCTACACATAATCTAGTACGGGAAATTTTACAACTAATATTTTCATATTACGAAAGGCACTGTATAGTTGTTTTTGTATGTGGGAGTGGGGTTGTTAAACTACTTTCCCAGATTTTACAGTGCTTTTCTATCCTTCCCCTTTTTAAAAATTATGTAAGGGATTTTTTTTTCTTACCAATGAATCCCAGCTGAGAGAATTCTAGAATCATCCAGTCTTCTGATGACAACTGAAGTGCAAAATTTTTTATTGTGCTGAAATAATTCTGCTTGACAACGATGTCATCCTCAAGCTAAGGGAGCCAAGCATAAGCAAGTGAACAAGCAAGCAAAACAGAAGAAATGAAATGAGGAATGAAGTTGTATGGGAGCGGTACTAAACTAAGTGGATTTCAGATTCAAACATACATGTAAATCCAGCCATCATTGGGCCTTTTCCTACTGATGACTTGAAATGTTCTCTGCCCATCCCTGAATCAGCAGAAACCTGTCTCTGCAGCTTCTGCTTCAAACAAGTATAATCATCTGAATTTCTCCCAAGGAAAAAGCAGACAAGGATTGCCCTTGGAGAGTATAATAATAAGGGGAAAATACTACTTTAACACTATATTGTTATGGCTGCCTCACCAGAGGGGGGTTCCTACCGGTTCTAACCGGTTCTTTAGAACCATTAGTAAACCGGTGATGACATCACAAAACCAGTTCTTTTGGTGTCTCCGTGGGCGCCGCCATCTTGGATTTTGCTTCTGCGCATGCGCAGAAGCTATTTTTATATTGCTGCGGGGACGCACGTGCGCGCAAAGCGCGTGTACGGCGCGACCCTGAGCGAACCGGCAGCAAAAGGATCCAGAACCCACCCCTGTGCCTCACTAATAGGCTGTGGGTGTGATGAAGGAAATATCATGTGACCTATAAGAGGAAAGAGCATACAGGTAATCCTCGACTTACAACAGTTTATTTAGTAACCGTTTGAAGTTACAATGATGCTGAAAAAAGGGACTATTTTTCACACTTATAACACTGCAGCATCCCTGTAGTCATGTTATCAAAATTCAGATGATTGGCTCATATTTATGACAGTTGCAGTGTCCCGGGGTTATGTGATCCCCTTTTGTGACCTTCTCACCAGCAAAGTCCCTGGAGAAACCAGATTCACTTAACAACTGGGTTACTAAATTAACAACTGCAGTGATTCACTTAACAATTATGACAAGAAAAGTCATAAAATGGGGCAAAATTCACTTAACATATGTTTCAGTTAGCATCATAAATTTTGGGTTCAATTATGGTCGTAAGTCGAGCACTATCTGGATTTATAAGGAGAGGCCCTTTCTTCCACAGGTAGTTTCTCTATTATTTATTATCTTTATTTATGGCTGCCCATCCCAAATCCATGATTCTGGGCAGTTAACAGCAATTAAAAACACCATATAACAAACACAACAATACTGGACTGCCATCTGTCAGAAATGGTGTAGGGTCTCCTGCTTGGGCGGTGGGTTGGGCTAGATGACCTACAAGGTCCCTTCCAACTCTGTTATTCTGATATATGCATAATTGGGAACCGGGGTAAACAACCAAAACACTAACAAACAAATCAACCCACCCACGTTGCAGGCTTTGCCACACATTTGGTTCCCCAGGCTCATTGCTACAAAAGCTTTAGCAAGCCTTACATTAAAAAGAAGTAGCAGCCTTGTCATAATTTAGGCTGCAATGCTATAGAGACTTTGAAAGAAAATGAATTAAGTTCTGCTACGCTAAATGAGACTTAATTTTAAGGAGGTACGCAAAGGTTGATGCTCTTAATCCATGTATTTAATCAGAAAGAAAAACAAAGCAGGATGTGCCAAGTATCTGTCTTGGCATCTCGACTGTAATAATACATCTGTGGTTATTACTCAGTCTTGGGTTGGCATCTTATAAGAAGGGTTGGCCTGTCTCTCTCTTCATGGTAAACAAATATATCTCCTTCCTTCCCTGGTCCCATTCTGAAACATTCTCAAAATCTGTTTTACAAAGTTGGGGAATACTCTTGAGCAAAATTTGGGAAGAATGGAATGTGGGCTAGTGCAACAAGACAGGAGCACAAAGTGCCCTCTGAGAAGAGACTTCTGGTCACACAAGATGGGATTTGTCACTGGCAGCCAGTGATCAAAAAGAGCATAATGTAATTTTAACTTCAAACTATTATTACATCATTACTTCAAATTAGTATACTTCCAAATTAAAGAGTGCAAGAAACCCTTGTAGATCTTTAGAGTAGGAACCTCTAGCCATTTTGAAAACTTTTTTTTTATTGTTTTCACATTAAATATGCACCGAATTATGATATAATTTACTCCCTGTCCCCCTCCCCAATTATAAAAACAAAATACAGGAAAAAGAAAGAATTTTAAAAATGTATTCTTAGTCTTTGGGAATACTGAATTTTGTGTGTGTGTGTGTGTGTGTGTGTGTGTGTGTGTGTGTGTGTGTGTATGAAAAAGAGTGTTGAGAACACAACAATTAATCATTATCATTTAATATATTTCTTAAAAGATGTCATTTGTGCTGATAGAAGAAATCTATCAAAAAAAACCTAATGACTGTTTATCTAATAAATGATAAAATTATTTTTTATTGTTAAATTTAAATTTTGTTTCTGAATTAATTTTGTGTCAATGCAGTTTCCCACACTTTAGAATCTGCTATCGGTCTAAGGATATTATGCTTTCATTTTTCAGTATTTCAGAATGACCATTATTAACAATTAAAATTGATTTTTTTAAAGTAGCACTTTTTAAAATGTAGAAAACATACCAATATCACTGCATGATTCACTTTAAAAGATTGTTGCAATGCTTACCATTTCATCAAAAACCTTTAACCAAAAACTTTGGCTAACTGGGCATAGTAACAAAATAAAATATGTTTATCTACAGCACAATTTGGAAAAACATATAAAATAAATATATGTTTATCTACAGCACAATTTGGAAAAATTGAGGTGGATGTCATATAATTTCAATGCATTATGCTGCTATTTAGGCATTTCTTCTATACAATTTCTTGATAACTTGATGAAATTGTTTTAAAAGAATTTTCACATAAGGAATTCCACTGAGATTCATGAAATTCAATGGCCAAATATTGTTTCAACAGTACAGCCTTTAATGTTTTTAAAGGGGGTGTCTCTAGCTAAAATATAGGGTTGGGAAGGCATCTACCACAGGTTTTTGACAAGTGGAACTGCAAATTAATCAACATCAGCCGTTGTAATTAATTTACCAAAGAAACTATGACCAAGATAGACTTCTGTGTCTTAAACCCGAAAACATCTGTTCCCCACAGCAAAATATTTTCCAGTGATGCTCAGATAAATACTGTATATACATCAAACTCTCAGACAACTCTGATAACACAATAAAATTTGTAATCTATCTCAAAAGCACAACAAAAAAACATGTGCATGTCATCCTCCAATTTTCTATAAGCCAAAACAACAAGCTGCTAATGGTAAAGACAACACCCTAAATTATCCCTGGCAACAATTCTCACTTCACAGAAGATACTCAAGTAGTGCCAAACACACAACGCAATTCCTCTCCAAAAATGCACCTACTGTTGGATGCACCATTCCACTCTACAAAACTGTTTCTTTTATGTTGCAGAATAAGGGCTGGATCACTTCATGTACCTATATACACAAAAGATTTAAAGATGGAATAACCAAAGGCCACTTCCTTTGGGACTCTCCATGATCATTAGCCACAGTATGGTTTCCAGTGGCACTGGAAGGCTTGTGCCTTTTGACGTTTAGGCAACTATATAAATCTAAATTGTTGCCTGTCATTTGTGTCCTCCTGTCTCTATTCTTTTGCCAACCTTTTATCCCTTTCTGCCAATTTTTTCGTATTTGCTGATGTTTAATAAAGGTTATTCTTGTTAGCTGAACTGAGTGATGTGTGTACTTGCTCTCATCTCAATAGAGAGATTGACTGGGAGTCTGATGGGTGAAAACTAAGCTGGAAATGACCCACAGAAATTTCCACATCCAAATGCTCAGCAACATGAACAAACTTCTCCACCCAACCGTAAATATGATGTAGAATCCTATTCAGAAGCCAATCATTATTTTAAGAGAAATTTTTTTAAAATTTCCTTCCTTCTTTTTAAAATGAAGCTATCAGCCTGTGGCACTGCTGAGGTGTTATGGAAGACCAGGATGCTTCAATAGCGGCCTTCAGCTCTACTGCATTGTTCGGTCTCATGTCTCTCATCTTTCTCTTGGCAACCCCCCATAGATTCTATATGGGGTTCAGGTCAGGCGAGTTTTCTGGCCAATCAAGCACAGTAATCCCACGGTCATTGAACCAGGTTTTGATGCTTTTGGCAGTGTGGGCAGGTGCCAAGTCCTGCTGGAAAATGAAGTCAGCATCTCCATAAAGCTCGTCTGCGGAAGGAAGCATGAAGTGCTCCAAAATCTCCTGGTAGACGGCTGCGTTGACGCTGGACTTAATGAAGCACAGTGGACCAACACCAGCAGATGACATGGCTCCCCAAATCAACACAGACTGTGGAAACTTGACACTG
>QLTV01001997.1:3201357-3214643 GCA_003457575.1 Thermophis baileyi
GACCTCTGCTTTAGTCTCTCCTTGGCCAGAGAAAATAATATTCTTCAGCAGCTTGAAGCTGGAATTTTACTGCTAGGTCCTCAAATTTTAAATTTGAGCATCAAAAAAAAAAAAACCGTGGCGCAGTGGTCAGAGTGCAGCACTGCAAGCTACTTCAGCTGACTGCTAGCTGCAGTTCGGCAGTTCAAATCTCACCGGCTCAAGGTTGACTCAGCCTTCCATCCTTCCGAGGTGGGTAAAATGAGGACCCAGATTGTTGGGGGCAATATGCTGACTCTGTGAACTGCTTAGAGAGGGCTGTAAAGCACTGTAAAGCGGTATATAAGTCTAAGTGCTATTGCTATTGCTATTGCAGACATCTCCTTTGCTGCTTCTACAATGCCCCATCTGACTTCCTCAGAAATTTAAATTAGAAAAACAATTAAAACAGGTGGCATGGCAAAAAATATAGTCAGAAGAACATGAGGTAACAGTGAGGAGCATCCTTCATGTTTATGTGACAGCATGAAGCATCCTCATAAATTTACAGTTTTTTTGAAGCTAGCCTTGTCCTCCATGACAACCATTTTGTAAGAGTACTTAGTGTCCTTATAATATTCCAAATATGTGCAATGCCCTGCAAAGGTAGAGACAGTGGTGCAGATGCATGTTTTGAGCTGTGAACTTTTAGACATATTGTGGCCCCAGAACTCCACCAAAAATTCTCACTGTTTTGTCAATTTTAATATGTTAAAAGGAGGGAAAAATTAAATTAAACCAAGATCAGTTTTGTCTCAACGTTCATTTTCTGTATGTCCTTCAAGACCAAGTGCAATTGTCACACTAGAAAAGGTTGGTTACTTCTGTTTTACACAATCCATTGTCAGTTAAACAATTAAAAATCATTAGTATCACAATCCCATTTATTCTTCACATCATCTAATTAAAAGTTATCCTTCCTCCCACAATTCATAATTCAAGGAGAGCAGCATGCTTTGAAACAACAGTTAGGGACAGATTGTCAGGAAGAAAATCTATCTATTTGGTCACTAGCAGTCAATAATGACTTGATGGCACATAATCAAGCTTTCACACTTATCAGTGCATGCTGAAATTTGTAATGATTGGCCGGCTTAGTACCCATGTTCCATGTGAAATTCTTTGCATGGCAAATGTAGAAAGTTATACAGAATGTGTAAGAGATTTGGCAGAAGTTGGTGGCCTGAAATTACCCAGGATTTGTTGATTTTTCTTGCTATGCTTTTCTTCCTAGAAAGTGCATTTAAATGTTTAAATGCAAGACTAAATCTAAAATCTATAAAATATAAGATTCCATAAAATAAAAACATATTTGAATATAAAACATTTAGATCCAATTTTCACTGGATGTGACAATGATTTTTGTAACGCCCAGTCTACTAGAGAAAGATTTTAAAATTAACTTGTTATCCAGCAAGCACATGAGACACATAGATATCCTTAGCCTATCTTTAAAACAGTCTGCATGCATACACATAGATTGCTATAAACCTTAATGAGTGACCTTGTGTCTTTCATGCCTAACATGCATTAGAACAAAGAAAACTTGTTGCCTCAACAGAGTGTAAAGCCTGCAAAATGCAATTTCTCATTAAAGCTGATTGCTCTATAAAAAAATAAGCCATCCAAAATTAGATAAGGAAAACATCACATCCAGTGTACAAAATCGGTAGTATAAGCATAACAACCCAATATCATACTGACAAAATAAGGTTGTGCAGAATGGGCACAACTCCAGTTTCTCTCTCTGAAACAAATGTCACCTAATAGGACCTAGGAAGTGGGCCTTCTCTATTCCTGCCCCGGCCCTTTGGAATGAGTTTCCCCTGATGTTCAGATTGCCACACCCTGTGAACACCTGGCTTTTTATCTATGTATGGGCCAAGGTGATGGATAAGCTTATCTGTGATGCTTGTATATGTTTTCATAGCCATCTCAATTGTGTGTTGATTATATCTTTGGTTTTTGGGGGTGTGGGGTTTTTTGGTTGATTTTTGTATTTATTTTTACTGTTGATGTTTTTACAACACCCAGAATCGTGAGTTGTTGGGAGGGATGGCCTTATAAATCTTTTAAATACTGGTAGTCCTTAATTAGCAACTACCACTGGGACCAGCAACTGAGTGGTTAAACAAACTTGTCACTGTGAAATTGCAACTATGTTTATGATCTTATTTCAGCCAGGTCACTAAACAAGGATTACATGTAAATATATAAACCTTATACATGGGGAAATACTGCCTTGCAAACTTCTAAAATTCTAATCAAGCAGCCATAATTTTTCTCAGGCACATTATTTGTTTAGGATTATAAATTCTGTACAGAAAGTATACATTTACTATGATGTGTGAAGTCTAATATAATGTGCATGTTTTCCTACAATATGTTCAATGCCCATTCTAATTACTCTGGAGTCATTTGTACACATTATTTAAGCAAAGACAAATCAATAACTGAATAAGAAGATGAACAGGGTAAATATGACATTTTATTAAAGCTACTGACAGTTGAAATAGTTATGAAAAGTCAAAAAGATAAACTAATCCAATTATTTATTTTACTTTTCAAGTTTTATAAAAGCTGCACAGCATCCATATTTGCTAAATTATGATCTCAAAATTTCATGCATTGTTATTTTTTTAATTAAGGCAAATACATGCTGTTTCAAATCCATTGTTTTTCTTATACCTTAGCATCAAAACAGTAGGATCTGTATAAAACAATAAGCAAAAAGGTTGAAAACAAACTTTAAAAAAAATTAATTCAATTTGAAATCTAAGAGATAACACAACAAAGAAAATAAAATTTCATTTTCTGCTTCTCAGAAGTCATACTGACTCTAGCTACAACAGAGTTTTAAGTACATCTTTAAGCGCATCACACTATCACTCGTATCGATTTTGCTAGTTTACCTCCTGTTCGTCCGAGGCCAACTTGTACAGAGGGTCGAAGGCTTCCTTCATTTTTCAACAAATGAGGCAAGTGGTAATATATATTTGGCACTTGAAGAGATCTTCTGCTTGTCAGTTCATTTAACAACTTTAATGTTTCATCTGAAAGCAAACACAAGGGTTACATTTGCATAAGAGGCATGGGTATATTCACTTCTGGCACTCTGAAAAAGTTGCATCTTTTTCCTAGGTTCAGGTAATAGCAACAAGTCCCAGGAAAATATGCACTTGAGTTAGGGAGGTTGCAACAAGATCTTTATATACTCTTCAAACCTCTTTAATGTCAATGAATATTCAAGTGAATATCTTTCTGGGACTATGCATCCAGGCAAGCCCAGGAAAAGGGACATCTTTTTAAAGGAATAGCTGACAGCTGGCAGCAAGCACACCACATCCTTTTCAGAACATGGTTTCCTTTTAACATCCAATTAACCAAAACAGTGCATCGTGGGGCAACAATTTTTAATCGAAGTACTTCAAATCCTCTAACTCAAAGAATGCATAGAAAATCCAGGACCCCTTACTCCCATGTAATTGAAATTTCAAAGATCTTCACACACCAGTTTTATTTGCCAAATTACGCTACTAGAGTGCCGCTGTGGTCAGCCACTGTCACAGGATTTTGATTTCTGACACTCCTGCCAGCTTCCCACAAGCAAAGTCAGTAGGGAAGCTGGCAGGAAGTTGGAATTTACTCTCATTTACACTGCTTTTTTTTCTGGTCGTCCCCCCACCCCTGATCATTCTATTTATCTCCTTAGGTAAGTAAACACTGACAAACGAAGACCCAACAGGTCATAAATTGTATAGTCTCTTAATAAAATTTACACTATGGCTTAATGCAATGGACCAAATATAAGATATAGACTAGTGCACCAAATAATAAAAAACTTCTAATTAGATAGTCCAATGGTGCAAAAGAAATGGAAGCAACCATCCTATTATTCAACCACTTTAAGAACAGAAGCAACATTTCCATTTAAGGTGGCCAGATGTTTGGAATTCATATGTCAAATCTGTCAAAGCAGCCAGATTTTTGAAAGTTTGCCCTTGATCCTCCTCCACCCTTTGGGGGATTCTATTGTCTTTCTTCTATGCTTCTATCCCCTCTCCTGGAGCCTGGGCTGCAAAACCAAATCAACCAAACAAGCCAACCACTGGATAGTTGCAAGGGTTAGAGTTTTTTTATATCACTTTGCTATTATAGAGTGGTCTCTGGGTTTCTGGAGGTCATACCTCCCAAGATTTTCTGGTTGGAAAGGGAAAAACAAATGGCTGAGACCTGAGTTAAGCCTATGAGCAATACTACCTTCTTTAAATGCATCTCTGTTGCTCTGCTCATCAAGTAAATAAGTCACAGATCTCCCTTGTTTATGTATAGATGGAGAAGGAAGCAGAGAGCACAGTAAAAAGCAGGTATGTATCAGGGGTGGGTTCCAACTTACCTTGCTGCCGGTTTGCTCCCTCCCGCGCCGCGTGGGTGCGCCGCGTGGGTGCGCCGCGTGGGCACGTGTGTGCTTTGCACGTGCGCGCATGCGCAGTAACGAAAAATCCAATTTATTTTTTTTAAAAAAAGCCAAAAAGATGGCGACTGCATGCACAGTGCCAGAACTCAGCTTCTGCACATGCTCAGAAGAAAAAATAAATTCAAAAAAAAATTCAAAAAAAAAATTCAAAAAAAAATTCAAAAAAAAGATGGCGGCGCCCACAGACTGGCACCGACCAAACCGGATCGGTGACGTCATCGTGACGTCACCAGCGGGTTGCTACCGGTTCAGGCAACCCTGGTATGTATGTGTGTATGACTGGGAGAAGAGTCTGAATAGGTTTAGTGAACATTAATCTAACATTAGATTAACAGCCTAACATTAATCTTTACTAAATCTCATGACAGAACCAACAACTCTCAAAAGAAAGGCAATAGTAATAAAGAGAAGTAATAAATAAAATTAGTATTTTCTGTTCAATTGCATATGAAAGCAAGAAGAAATAACATAAGAGAGGTTTTGTATTCTATGACTTATGGAAAGCAGGAGAGACCTAGTGAGAATAGCAAGCCCAATAATCTTCAAATTCATCAATCTGTACCTGAAACGCTGCTCAATGCATCCTTACTTCCATTTGTTTCTGCTACTGCCTGCCTGAACTGCTCCAAGATGGTATTTAATTCAGAAGAACGTTGCAGAGTTCTGTGCTCAGCTATGCGAAGGCGTTCCTTCAAAGCATGAAACTCTCTTTGATAAGCAATGAGCTTTTCTAGGAATAAAAAAGTTCAGGTTACTTTCTGTCAAAAATAAAATAACACTTCCCAACACAAATCAAAGTCCAACTTTGGCTGTTTCTACACAATTGATTGCCATTCATTGTTACAGAATGAACTGTCACAATGCTTATTCTACAGAGGTTTTTTTTAAATTGAATTCCATTAATCGAAAGAAATGTCACAAGGTTCTAAAACTTAATACAAAATTTTGAAACAATTTTGATGCTTGAGTCTAAATCTTATCAATAAAAGACATACAATTATATTTTACCAAAAGAAATGTTATCAATTATTACCTTGCTTAAAATATTGAATATATATTTTTACTAATTGGAAAGTAATCCATCTTTTTATTTAATAGATAGCATAATTTTTTGTGTAATATATTTTGGGAAATTACTATTAAGACAATAAAATGGGCTTTAAAGGCATAGACAGCTTAGTGATTGTGCTAATATTAATATTTCTTCAAGCATTTGTTACCAGAGGTGGGATTCAGCAGGTTCTGACCAGTTCTGGAGAACCGGTAGCAGAAATTTTGAGTAGTTCGGAGAACTGGTAAATACCACCTCTGACTGGCCCCGCCCCCATCTATTCTCTGCCTCCCAAGTCCCAGCTGATCGGGAGGAAATGGGGATTTTGCAGTAACCTTCCCCTGGAGTGGGGTGGGAATGGAGATTTTACAGTATCCTTCCCCTGCCACGCACACCAAGCCACACCCACCAAGCCACACCATGCCCACCAAGCCACACCCACAGAACCGGTAGTAAAAAAATTTGAATCCCACCACTGTTTGTTATGCAACCTATTTCCATTTCATCAGTTTAGCTGTTATTTTTCCTATGCAAAGACAATTTAGAATTCAAAATCTCCTAAACATTTTTCAGTGTCTTTTAAGTGTGGCCACGATTACCATCTTTGGAATGTCCAATACTGGATAAGCTTTCCAGAGTTCCTCCAAATGAACAATAGAGGGGAGCAATATAAAAATTGTCACTACCCAATCTAGGTGTCATTACAGGTAGTAATCAACTTACAACTACAATAGAACCCAAAATTTCTGTTGTTAAGTGAGACATTTGTTAAGTGAGTTTTGTCCCATTTTTCAACTTTTCTGTTGTTAACAGTTGTTAAGTGAATCAATGCAGTTGATAAATTAGTAACCTGATTATTAAGTGAATCTGGCTTCCCCATTGACTTTGCTTGTGAAAAAGTCGCAAAAGGTGGCCACATGACTTTGGGACACAGCAAAGGTCATAAGTATGAACTAGCTGCCAAGCATCTGAATTTTGATTGCATGATCATGGGATTCAAAGGTCATAATTGTGAAAAATAGTCATAAGTCACTTTTTTCAGTGCCGTTGTAACTTTGAACTGTCATTAAATGAACTGTTGTGAACTGTAAACACTTTGTTTAATAGTGCTGAATTGCTCAGCAAGGAGAAACAAGAGTTAAACATCCGTGGAACAGGACAAAGCAATAATTACTGCTGGTCAGGAACTTTATAGTTCTATTATTAACAGCCATTCTTTTCTCTTCCACCTCAAACAAGTTGGAAGTTAAGTGACTCAAACAGAAGAGCTTCTGGAAGGCTCTGAAATAATGAGAACACAAAGGGTGAAGCACCAATTTCGGAGGCTCTAAATAACATAAATAATACTTCCCTTTTCAACACAAATCATTTTAATGGACACAAAGAAGACTCATACCTACTAAAAACAACCCATAGGTAATTAAAATATAATACTTTAATGGAAAGGAACAGGATAGTGATTTGCAAATAGGTAACATCCAGCTCTTAAACAATTGCCTCTGATCTTTTAAAAAGAAAAAGACAAAAAGGAAGAACAGCTTGCTTAAGAACATCCAGGCAGAAAAACCAAATGTTTCATTTTCAGTCATCCTCAGTATGAATATCTCCTGAATCCCATGACTTATTCAAAAACATAATTAGTACAATTATATAGTTCAGTTAGAGTATTTTACTTTGAATTCTGCACATTTATTACTTCCTCTTTTTTCGTTGCAAACTCTTGTTTCACCATAAGCTGCTTTTAATAGAGCAAGATTTAATTTACTTGTTTTTCAAGACTGGCACAAAGTTTATCACATATGGGTTTTAAATAGAATGATAGAAAGCACCTTATTTTCCTAGAGCTGAACCAAACTGGATTTCATTCAACTCTTTTTGAAGACTGAAGTCTATTCATATAACTGAGTTCCTATTTCTTGGGGCTAAGAGCTGTCACACTTTCACTCCAATATCATGAAAGTTGAAGAGGAGAATCACATATGCTTGCTTGGCAGAAAAGCATGATAGATATACGGTATGTGTAACACATGTCTAAATTATTGCTTCAATCAAGAGCATGCAACAAAATACATAAATGTGAGACAGTTCTTATGAAAAAATTATATGAAGTAAAGCTAATTGTATTCAATAAATCCCAAACATTTTTTGCAGAATCCCTAGTTTGTATGACATAAATTAGAACTGCATAAGACGTTTTTCATCTACTATTGTATCAGTAAGTTTTCATACTTCTCTGTTCATATATTACATACTTCTCTGTTCATATATTAAATCAACACAAAAAGAATACCAGACATTGCTATTCTGGGAATTGGAAGACTCCTTTGTGAAGATAACATTGTACATAGTAATAATGTTGGGTTGCTGTCTACTATGTACAACGTTACAATCATTTTTGTTTTCAAATTGTCCTGCTTTTCTCATTAGGAACACTAGGAACTCTATATATAGTTTATAATTCTGTATCAAAGTGATCTACTGCTAACTGAAACTCTAGAAATTATGAGCAAATATACATCTTCTTTCCTCGAAGCATAATTATAAAAATAAAAGCCACCTATGGAACAACATTTTGATTCAAACTATGGACAATACAGGTACTCCTTGGTTAATAACCAGTCGCTTAACCAGTCGCTTTACAGTGGACCTCAAATTAGTTACTTAAAACCTATCCTTGAACTTATGACTGCTGCCCCACCCCCACCCCACAGTCACATGATTGAATTTCAGGCACAAAAATAATCATAAAATTGAGTCAGGTCATAATGACTGCAATAACTTATGACCAAAATTTGTGATTGTTAAATGAGGATTATCACTTAATAGAGAATATAGATAGACCATATACCTTGGGATTTTTCCCCCCTAAGAACTTTCTGTATTTTGCTTCTTTTACACATACTGTATGTATTTTTGGAGGAACATTAAAACAAATAGGATCTTTGAGAAAAGCAGTAGATAACAGTGAAGAGGTTGGCCTGGTCAAAAACCTTTGAATTGCTTTAGGACTTTAGGAACTATAACCGTGATGGCGAATCTATGGCACGTGTGCCACAGGTGGCACGCAGAGCCATATCTGAGGGCACACAAGGCGTTGCCCTATGTCAGCTCCAGCGCGCATGTGCATGCTGGCGAGCTGATTTTCAGCCTTCCGGAGGGTGGGGGAGGCCATTTTCACCCTCCCCAGGCTTTAGGAAAGCCTCCGGAGCCTGTGGATGGCGAAAAAATGGGCCCAATGGGCCTACCGGAAGTTCGTTTCCGAACTTCCGGTAGGCCCATTGGACCGTTTTTTACCCTCCCCAGGCTTCAGGAGGCTTTCCTGAAGCCTGGGGAGGGCGAAAAACGGCCCAACGGGCCTACTGGAAGTCCGGAGGCTTCAGTGAGGCCTGCGCGCATGCGTGGGGGGGCAGCACGGGTGGGTTGCACGCGCATGTGCAGGGGGAGGGCATTGCATTATGGGTGTGGGCATGCACGCGCACGCACCCTTTTGGCACCCGAGCTAAAAACGGTTCGCCATCACTGAACTATAAGAACAGTTATTGTGCTTGTGCATTGTCTGTACAGAAATTGCTTTGAAGGTAGACCTAGACAGTTATTTTTATACACATTATTTTTCAAAGTATTTATATTAATGGTATAGGTTTGATCGTAACCGTCTTACTGTATACTATTTAGTCCCCAAATGCACAATGTTGCTACAAGGTAATCAGTTAACCACTCTTCTTCTTCTTTACTTCCTTTTGCAGCTTCTTGCTCTTCTGATGGCCTCAACCATTAACTACCAAATGAACTGCTCACTTGCGTATTTTTATTATACATGTAAAATATTATTCTGTCTAAATTCAGGAGGTTTTCATTGCGAAACCACTCCAGTCTGCTTTCACAGACTGTCAGCTGCATGCCAGGCAGACAGCAGACGCTTGCAATCAACATGAAAATTGAGCATGCAGCAAAAGATAGGCTCCCTCCAACATCTCCCCTTTCTTGAGAGAGAGAAAAGATTTTGGTCCTTTTAAAAGAAGTTAGCTGAGGTTCCAGTACTGAGTCTACATAAAAGTGAGAAGTAACAGCTGCTTTCTTAAACCTCCGATTTAAGATTATAATATGCAAAAATCTGGAAAATCCAGGGAAGCAGACCAGAAACATTGGTGGCAGCGATGGTTTACTTAGCAATATTGTGACAGATTGCTTTTTATTTTGAAATGTATATACCAGTGATGGCTAACCTTTTCTTCCTCGGGTGCCAAAAAAGCGCGCATGCACGCAACAGCATGTGCGTGCGTGCCGCCCCTAATGCAATGCTGCCCCGCAGGCCCCCCCAAATGCGCGGGCGACCCCTGTGCTCACCCCCCGCCCCTCGCGCATACACCGGCAACCCCCGAGCCTGTTTTGGTGCTAGCAGGCCTCCCTGAAGCCTCCTGGGACCAAAAATGGGTAGGGGGGTGCTACACCCCCCCACGCCCTGTTTTTAGTTCTAGGAGGCTTCAGGGAGGCCTGCTAGCACCAAAACAGGGGGGGGCGATCCCCAGTCTCCTCAATTTATTTCCCCAGCACGCGCTAGTTTCCTCCTGGATTTCTCCCTCCAATGCCTCCTCCGATCTCCCAAATGTCTTTCCCCAGTGCGTGCTAGTTTCCTCCTGGATTCCTCCCTCCAATGCCTCCTCCGATCTCCCAAATGTCTTTCCCCAGTGTGTGCTAGTTTCCTCCTGGATTCCTCCCTCCCGTGCCTTCTCCTATCTATCCCAATTTCTTTCCCCAGCGCAGTGCGTAGAAATGCCTTGCCCCAGCAGAGACCCGAAGACCAGCTGGCCGGTGGGAGGCGTGCGCATGCGCAGTGGAGCTCAGCTGGCCGATGGCTGGCGTGCCTGCAGAGAGGGCTCTGTGTGCCACCTGTGGCACGTGTGCCATAGGTTCGCCATCACGGGTATATACCATTTAAATGTTATTGTCTCTGGAATGCATTGACCATATGTAAAATCAGTCTTTTTATGCAACTTGGATCCTTTTTGCACCTGACTATCTGTTAATAGGAGCATGCCATCTTATCTGGTGGTTCACTTAGAGTGTTATCTTTGACTGTGTATATTTTACGGGAGTTTCTTTTAGGATGAGGTTCGAGGAGTTCTGTAATTTTATGTTTTCCACCACCGATAGTTTTGCTTGTAACTACTTGCACTTAAAAAAGGAATTTCTATATTCTTTTATTTTATTTTTCTCTTTAAAATGTAAAGTTTGGTTCTATTTCTCTCTTTTGAGCTCCATAGAGATTTCCCTAACCTTGGGTTTCAACACTATAAATCTAAATAAATTATTTCCTCTTCCTGCTCCCATGCTATCAGTAAGATAGACAGGATGTAGAGGCCAGTGGTGAAATCCAATTTTTTTTACTACCGGTTCTGTGTGTGTGGCTTGGTGGGCCTAGTGTGGCTTGGTGGGCGTGGCTTGGTGTGCGTGGCAGGGGAAGGATACTGCAAAATCGCCATTCCCACCCCACTCCAGGGCAAGGATGCTGCAAAATCCCCATTCCCTCCCCTCTCCTGGGGGAAGGATATCCTAACTTTTTATGTTCCCCTACACCTATCTAATGCTCCTACCCCTTCTTTTAGGTTTTTTAAACTTTCGCTTTTGTGATATGTATACTTTTAGTTTTTAATTCATATATCCTTTATATCTTCTGATTTTTCATATATTTCCAGATTTATTTTTATTTTCATTCTTAATGTATCCTTTTCTTTTTTTAATGACAGTACTCCACTTTCTTTGTACTGGCTGATGACTGTTGTAAAGATTAGATTTGATGACCTCCGGGGACACAATATGTAGCCTTCTTGGCAGGATATGGAAGTGTTTTGCTACTGATCTCTTCAGCTTTGTTTAAATTTCCCAATCCAGCTTTCTTTTAATTTATTAGAGTTTGCTGATATACAGATCTAAGACCTAGATCTGGATCTGGATATAGATATAGATTATAGAGGGAGGTATGCAGTTGAAATACTTGTTCTATCCTAAGTACAATTTTAATGGGCAATTCTGCCTTGAGCTCCCAGCCTTATTCCTCCCTGGAGTAGCCCAGCATCTCAGTGGCCCACCCCATCCTGTAACTGAACAGCAAAAGCCTTGATTAAGGCTTTTGGAGGGCATTCAACTATATATGTTAACAATGTCAAACTTATATGAATCAATCAAATATTTTATGGTCAGAATGTTGGAACAAGAATTTTTTCCCTCCCCACTCCAGGGGAAGGTTACTGCAAAATCCCCATTTCCTCCCGATCAGCTGGGACTCGGGGGGCAGAGAATATATGGGGGTGGGGCCAGTCAGAGGTGGTATTTACCGGTGCTCCGAACTACTCAAAATTTCCGCTACCGGTTCTCCAGAACGTGTCAGAACCTGCTGGATTTCACCCCTGGTAGAGGCCCTATTTGTCTCACAGAACGTAGTAAGTATGGCAGCAGGTACTGTAAGGCAGGGGTCTCCAACCTTGGCAACTTTTAAGACTTGTGGACTTCAACTCCCAGAATTCCTCAGCCAGCAAAGGAATTATGGGAATTGAAGTCCACAAGTCTTAAAGTTGCCAAGGTTGGAGACCCCTGCTGTAAGGCATCCTCCTGGAAGACAGGTAGTAGCAGCAGAACTACCAAGCCATTACACCAAGGTAGGATGCAGAGTGTTTAAACTTTGAGGGTTTGTAGGGCTTCTGGGAGAGAAGATACTTTAAGCCACTAACACTTCACCCAACAGGCTGAGTCATGTTGCTGTAATTTCATTTCACTAATGCAAAAAAATCTCCTTTTAGGTTCTTCAATTCTAAAATTAATCAAAACTGAAGCCCAGCAAAGATTGTGAACTTGAATGAAGTAGGGATACAGTTATTACACAAGCACTAGATTTTAATTAAAGGAGAGAATATCAGGAAGCATGGTGTTATGTTCTAACTGTTATAACTGTGTTGCATGGTTCCAACCAGGTCCAGCGTTTGAGCGGGAAAAAGCTCAAACGCTATTGGCTGGTCTGTCTGACAGCTCCCTATAAAAGGGCAAGCTGTCAGACTGCTCTTTGCTGGTTGCTGATACAAGAGCTGAAATAAAGAGCTGCTTGGAAGTCTGTCTCCTGTCATCTCTACCCGCTATCTAACAGTGGCGACGAGGGCTTGGGTTCAGGAGAACCGTGACTGCTTCTTCAGCGATTCCAACCAGCCAGGCAGCTGCCTTTCTGCCTACTCTCTGCCACGATGTCCAACTTCCACCCACCGGCGCCTTTCGACCCGACCCGGGAGACGTGGGCCTCCTATATGCGGCGCTTCGAGTGCTTCCTCGAAGCAAACGACATGCTGGGTCTGACCGACAACCGTAAAAGAGCTGTTTTTCTCAGTCACTGTGGCCCCGAGGTGTTTGACACCGCGGAGTCTTTGTCAGACCCAACACCGGTCCAGACCATTCGCTGCCTTTCTGCCTACTCTCTGCCGCGATGTCCAACTTCCACCCACCGGCGCCTTTCGACCCGACCCGGGAGAAGTGGGACTCCTATATGCGGCGCTTCGAGTGCTTCCTTGAGGCAAACGACATGCTGGGTCTGACCGACAACCGTAAAAGAGCTGTTTTTCTCAGTCACTGTGGCCCCGAGGTGTTTGACACCGCGGAGTCTTTGTCAGACCCAACACCGGTCCAGACCGTTCCGTCGCAAGTGCTTCAAGCCCCGCTGCAGACGCACTACGCGCCCCCCCCGTCCAAGGCCGTCCG
>QLTV01001997.1:3218692-3239823 GCA_003457575.1 Thermophis baileyi
AACTCAATTGCGCAGTTCTAGTAGGGCTCCTAAACGCCCCGCCTACCTTCGTGATTACGTATGCTGGACTGCTCCATCCAGTAGGGGAGGGGTGTTATGTTCTAACTGTTATAACTGTGTTGCATGGTTCCAACCAGGTCCAGCGTTTGAGCGGGAAAAAGCTCAAACGCTATTGGCTGGTCTGTCTGACAGCTCCCTATAAAAGGGCAAGCTGTCAGACTGCTCTTTGCTGGTTGCTGATACAAGAGCTGAAATAAAGAGCTGCTTGGAAGTCTGTCTCCTGTCATCTCTACCCGCTATCTAACACATAGATTGATCATGTGATAGTTAAATTGTTTCGTATCCATTTTGTTACTTTTTTAAAAAGTTACTGAAGTGACTCACAAGCAACGGAGTTTCCTGTTTGGTGCCATGTTTTGAAAGGTCAAATAGTTTATTACAAAAACAATTCATTTCCATTTTAACTGCCAAAAGATTTCAATAGTCAAAAACTAATGTCTTCTGTCCTAGATAATCCTTTGAAATTTCCAAAAGATCATGTAACTTCAGGAAAAAAAAAACTTTTCTTTGCTATAAGGAGGAAATGTTTGTATTTTGTGGGTCTAAAATCTTTCACATTTTAGCATTCAGAAAGTACGTTGAAGATCACTCAATATATGACTCTACTGTTACCTCATAGGCATTCTAAACATTTACTTCATAGATAATTTTTCTCCTAATTTCTCTCCCAACACTAATAAGTTATACTTTGGAAATATTTCAAGACCACCAGAAGAACATGCAGATAGTCCTTGCTTAGTGGCCATCTACAGTTACGATGGTGATCTGTCCATGTTTTGTTTGTCATCACTGAGTATTCATAAAAATGAATAAAAGTTCCATGTGTATTTTTTCTTTAAAAATGTAAAGACTAGTTATAACTACCGGTAGTTTAATGACAATACCCTGCTTTTATTACAATCCATTTTGTAGTATGCGATTAAAATGAATTATTTTAAAATACATAATATTTTATATCTATATCAGATTTTCCCCATAGATATTAAGAACATTTAACATTTAAAGAAAAGCACATATGGATTCATGGACTAAAGAGAGGTACAACATAGATATCCAAAGCTACCTTTGTCTCAAGTAATTTTTCAGGAGACAGTAAAAATCAATGTCTAATCCAGAGCACGTCAGGAATTAAATGTATTTTAACTGGTTTATTTCATATAAAATTATTTAATTCTGCCTGCACTTCCGTTTAGTTTCATTTCACAATACTTTCTACAATAGACACTTAAACACATGCATTGACTAGCCAAGCATTCTTTGGTTTTATATTCCTAAGAAATGTCAACATAATCCTAGGTTCTCTTGTAAACGCCAGCTTGTACTAAAGAAGGGATGTTGTACCAAACTGAGAGCTTGATTTGCTGCTCACTCATGCCTGACAATGGAAAATGTACCAAGATTTCCTGAGGCTTAAGGTCCATTTTGGCATATATCCAGAACTGACAGAGAGGAATGTATTCACAGTAGCAATATTCCTGTTCCAATGGAACATTTCAGATATATATATGATAAAGTTATTTCAACAATATTTGGGGCAACTAGTGGCTTCATAGGACACCTCAGCCATCTCACTGCTACTAGTACTAATGTGGAATGCTATGCATGTGTATATATCAATCAATCAATCATTCCTTCTAAACGCATCAGATCACATTGACATAGAGACTATTTACGCTTGTGATTTATACTATCATCCAGCCATCGCTGTAGGGATATAAAAGCTATCAACACTGGTGATGTTTCAATGTAGTGATGGCTGCATGATGCTATAAATTACTCATGTGGATAAGCCGCTCTCTCCATGTGCCCACGGCAATGATATTACAGACTAGTCTATGATTTTGTACTATTTTATGGAAATAACTACATTAACTTTTATTTTTATTAATTGATTGATTTTATTTTATTTGTGTGCTGTACTCTGTGCAACTCTGTGCCTCTTATCTAGAGGCAACTCCAGGCAGCTGTTAATATTGGCATCAAAATTAGTGAAGAAGTATTTTTCCTATTCTTATGTTTTTTATGACACTGATAAACTATTCCATCCTGTGACTCCATAAACTACATATGTTGCTCTATATTATGCTTAAAACATTACAAAAGCTGTTAGTCATTAAGATCTCTTTCCACAGTCAGCTTTTGTTAGGGGAACTCTACGTGGCTTAGATACTTCCTGGATGCAAAATTATATTAATTTCTGTTGTTAGTCTTGTATGACCATTTTCTTTCTGTATTAAAACCTTATCTCACTTTGCCTCCATTTTGCCAGTCTCTCTTCAACCCATAATTCAGGGGTGGGCAACCTACAACTCTCGGATCCGCCTTTGTGCAGTTGCAGTAACACTCCAACCATCTGATTCACCAAATAATAGTGTCACAATTGCCAAGCATTATAGTATTTTTTCAAAACATTGTGGGGCAAAAACCGCAAAAATCATAGAGCATAAATCCTAAAAGATATGACTAAAAAGGTTCAAAAGAAAAATTACAAACAACCCTTAGAAAAAGAAAAATTCCATTCTTCTACCATCACCACCTCACCAATCTTGGCCTCTAAAAATTAAATAAATCCCAAGCTTCCAAAAATATATCCACCCTTTCAATTAGAGACTTGCCCTGTGTCAGCCAGGGTGTATTTTGGGGGAAGTTGGAGTTTTAGATGGTGAAAAGGCTACTTTAAACATCAGTAATGTTCCCCCCTCCCCAGGTTTATCTATCTCACACATATATCCCTTTGAGTCAACTCCTGACAAGTCCTGGCAGTTTACTTGGCAGTTTACTTGTTTTGGAAGTAAATTGCCATTTCCTTCTTCCTAAGTCACCTAGCTGGTTTTGTGTTTCTCTTGGTTTCTAACCCCTTGTCCTTAACCCCTGCATCAAAGTGACTATCATCTAAATCAGTGTTTCTCAACCTTGGCCACTTCAAGGTAGGTGGACTTCAACTTTATTTTTGTTCTATTATTATAGTTTCTATTAATTATTCAGGTGTTTTATTGATTCTAACTCATACTGCATTAACTTCCTGGAGTGGTGCAGCAAGATTAGGTGGTGGGATATAAATACACACACAAGCCAAAGACAATATAAATGAGGAAACAAAGTACCGATCAAGGTTCATCTTATTTTAGAAGACTAAATTGAAAAGTAGTTTGTTCAAACAGTGAAGATTAAAAAGTCACCTAAAGGCTCTTAATCTTTTAGGATGTTGAAAATAGACTTCCATTTCTTCTTTCTCTCAAGGAAATACAATATGGATTTATTTTAAAAAACCATGCCTGTTTAGCCAGTTGTTTATCACTATGGTTGTTCAGTGAATTAATCTACCAACTAAACTACTTTCCCGCTTATCAAGAAAATATATCTTATCTTGACAAGCGGGAAAGTAGTTTACTATCAAGAGCATATCTCATATTACAACTGAAACACATTGCTCATGGATTACAGACATTTAAAATGCCTGTAAAATTATGGGTGAGTTCTAATGTGAGGTCAGCACATAGTGCCAGTTTACCTCTAAATCAATACCCACAATCATCCCAAATTAAATTAAAATTAAAAAAAAATCCAAACATTGTAAAATTCTACAGGCAAATCCTTTTAATAAAAGTTTAATAATATTACAATTTTGGCTGGTGGAGTTGGTCTGATGAGGCTGAAAAAATTGACTTCCCCTTCTGAAATACAGTATGCCACAGAAGTGAGTACACCCCCTCACATTTTGTAAATATTTAAGTATATCTTTTCATGTGACAACACTGAAGAAATGACACTTGGCTACAATGTAAAGTAGTGAGTATACAGCTTGTATAACAGTGTAAATGTGCTGTCCCCTCAAAATAATGCAACACACAGTCATTAATGTCTAAACTGCTGGCAACAAAAGTGAGTACACCCCTAAGTGATCATGTCCAAATGGGGATGAGCAGCAATTCCAACTTGCTAGGATTTAGCCTGAGCTTGTTTCTTCCCATTCAGGATGTGACAGTCTTGAAGCACCAGCTTGGCAATAGAAATACAGTACATAACTGAACATCATCACGTATCGATGATACCTCATTCTGATCCAGACTGTGGTCTCTTTCAGTAGTTTCACATAGATGCTAAATAACACAGTGTCCCATACTAGAGTAAGAGTAATTGTGCTAGGTAACTGTTCCCCTATGATTATTAACTTGAGAGTGGAGCCACTATAAAATGGTCTTCTCACCATTTGAGTAGGATAGCATTGTGAAATGCGCTCTCTTTTTAAAACCTTTCCTAGATGGATGAGAGGGTGTAGTTTTAAAAGATTAATTATCTCATTTGAAACCTTCAATTTTCCTTGAGAAACTCATTGAAAACTTCATATTCTTTTGTGAGCATAGGCTGGATGGATATATAAGGAGCAAAAGAGGCTAAACTGTTTAACGTAGAAAAACAACCTGTGTGTTATTTTTAGTTAATGGCCTTCCCACATAACATTTTTAGTTATTTTTAGTTAACAAATCAGTATTTGTTATATATATATTCCACAGATCCTTATTTTAAGATATACTTGAGTACAAGTAAACAAATATTAGCTGTCAAAAAAAAATAGCGCATTCATTATATTTGATGGCTTGTGTTATGCAACTGGTAGCAAACAACACAACTATCCCATATAATAGCTGTGACAACAGCTTTCTGCCATAGTACAGGTAGTCCTCGACTTACAATCATTCATTTAGTGACGGTTTGAAGTTACAATGGCACTGAAAAAAGTAAATTATGACTGTTTTTCACATTTACGACCATTGCAGCATCCCCTAGTTATGTGATCAAAATTCAGACACTTGGCAACTGACTCATATTTATGACAGTCCCAGAGTCATATGGTCACCTTTTGTGACCTTCTTACAAGCAAAGTCAGTGGGGAAACCAGATTCACTTAACAACCTTGTTACTAACTTAACAACTGCAGTGATTCACTTAACAACTGTGGCAACAAAGGTCATAAATTGAGGCAAAACTCACTAAATATCTTGCTTAGCAAGATATTTTGGGCTCAATTGTGGTCATAAGGACTACCTGTACAAGCCTCAGTTTTGCAACCATTGCTCTCTTGAGACATGGGAAACACATATTATGTTCTACCGGTATGACGACAGCCTCATTCAGAGAACACGCACTGCATGCTGTCACCTCCTCCTGATGACATTATACTTCAAAAAGTATATAACGAGAAGCCTTCTATAACCACAGCTTCCATATTTTGTAGAGTACCTAATGTTTCATTGTGTAATGTTATCTGATTTACGTGTAGGATGTGGCAAGGAAAGTTTATACTACTTATATAAGCAGGGGAAATCACACTTGCCAATTTTCTACAGGCATTGTGAAACTGAGGTTATGAAATTGACTAGGTTGGATTCTCTGGTGAGATCAGATTGCAAGTTATACTAAGGGAACATTGGAATGGTAGAAGATGTATCTGATTCCTGATTCCTGAAAGCAGAAAGGATTGTTTCATCACACACACACACACACACACACACACACACACACACACACACAAAAATGAAATAATAAACAACAAGAAGAAAAGAATAAAACAAATGAACAAATAAAAAATAAATCCAATTTGGGTTGATGACCGGGACCAACACACACACACACAAAACCTATAGCAGGTGATGCATGAAGAAAGAATTATTCCCACCTGTGCACCTCCATAGACAAGAAATTGAACTCCAACAAATCAACACAGCAGCAACTTGAGCCTAGAGTTTTTATTGATTTTGTTGGATTCCTATTTGTGAAGCTATGGTGTTTATGCTTCATACTTGCTTTCTAAGCAGTGGTGTCTGCAGGAAAGGGGGCAGGAAAGTGGCATCTGCAGGAAAGGGGGGCAAGCCGATTGTGTCTGCAGCATTGACTCAATCGTTGTCTGTTTTCATGTAGATTGTGATGTCATATATATGTCCAGGAGGAATAATGTATGTGCTGTAATATTGCAATGCTCTCTATTTCATTGGGTAAAAGGGATGGGCTCCCGGAGATATCACTATTTCTAAGTTGTTGGACATACTTGCCGTGTGTTTAGTGAGCACCAGTTGTATTTTGGAAATTTATTATTACCATAGTAGCTTGAAAGGGGCTTTGGGATAGATTCTGCCATCTTTGAGGGAAACGGGCAGTTTAGAAATAGGAAATATAAACAAATAATAAACAAACAAACTTTCCATGTCTTTTCTTTGTTGCTGCTTTGGACTGCCCCAGTCACACTGAATAATTCCGAAGTAATTTGGAGCCACGGAGATTACTTTGGAGAAACTATGCAGAAATGGTTATATAACAAAAGGATGAAAAGCATGAGAAAGCAGCTCATGCTGTCTCAACCCTCATTGATAGGGTATAAGAGGGAGAAAATGAAAAACATGGACTCTATTTTAGTCATAGATCAAATTGATTGAGTCATCTTTTAAGATTGTGCTATTATAATCTAGATCAGTAAATAATGGTTCCAGTCAAATGTAGAGTCTATTTCCTGACCTGATCTGGAATGTGGTAAGTTGGCCCCTGGAGCTTCCTCAAATGAAGTTCTTGGGTTTTTCTCCCACCATCCCTACTACTGAACATCCCGCATTCTGGGGAGAATCTGTCTGAAAAGCTATCCCACATACTCTTTTACAGGGGGGTGGGAATCCTCTCTGCACCTATTGGCCTTCTGGGACAGACCAGATAGGAAACATGACCAGAGGAGCTAATTCTACTTTATTGTAAAGCTGCATTTACAGAACCATGCAAATCTGAAATACATTTCTCCCCCTTCCCCATCTCCTTTACAGCCCCAAAAACTAAGGAGGATCTCTTCTAAATCTTGACTGGTTGTTTAAGTCAAGGACTAACTGTATTTCTGTAGCTATTCACATACACTAATTTATCTAGTTGTTTTTTAAAAAAGCAACAAGGGAGAAATTTATCACTATCAATTAAGAGACACAGTGCAACTATTTTTTTCTTTTTGTCTCTATCACCATCTTTTTCCCACTTGTTAAAGGGTATACTCTTTTTTTTTTAAAGTTGGGTCTTCCTATAAAATCAATTTAGCATGGGAAAAGGGTCAAATCTTCTTTTATTAGACCTTTCATTCCAATAATTTTTAACTGATGTAATTGTTTCCAGAAATACTAGAGTTCCAGTGCATTTTGATCGTAATACTGTTCATTCAACAAACAAAGGTTCCATATATTCCAAAGTTGCCCCAATCAAATTAATACCAACTGCTGGTTTCCAACTGCCACCTCTCTTTCCTACAGAGCCCACTGCTTAGGAAGCAAGTATGAAACACAAACATTATAGGAATCCAACAAAAATCAGTAAAAACCCTAGGCTCCAGTTGCTGCTGTGTTGATTTGTTGGAGTCCAGTTTGTTATCTATAACAATACACAGGTGTGCTGGTTTCCAGTATTTAATACTTGACAATAGGTAAGCATGATGCTCCAGATTCAGAAAACTAAATCCACCCTTATTAATTGCTAGTTGCATTGTAAAGATATTCTCAGAATTGAAAAAAAACATAGAAATTTTAAAACCAGGAATTGATTTCTGAATATATTTTCCAGATATATGAACTGAGATTCCTCTCAAAATGTAAACATGCTTTCTGAAAGTTGAACTTTAAGATTACACCTGCTGCTAAGATACAGTACTCATTGGGCATGGTATGACTTTTTCTGAGCACATGAGAAAGTTTAGTTATGAAGGAATAAGGCTTGGTATGTACAGGAGGAAAAGATGATATTTTGTGGGCAATGAGTCACATTCATAATGTCCTCTTTTCTCCAAAATCAGAGTCTTCGAAGAACTTTCTTCACTTCATGAGTTTAATTGAATACATCTGATTATTATTTCCTGTAAAAGAACATAGTTCCAGTTTGCATTTCATTAAATATAGCTTTTTGTTTGAAATTACCAAAATCTACATTAAATGCATATCTTTAGGAGAAAATGAAAACACTTTTCTGAAAACATGCCTATATTCAACTTCTTTAGCATAGTAGTGGCATTGTTTATAGAAAGTTTTGTTACCTTTTGGAATTCCATTAATATGAAGTACGTACTATAAGTGCCAAATTAGGGCTTGAGATTTTCCAATGCTAAATTATTTACGACCGAAACCTGTGGCTGAAATTATTTTTTACACTATGCCAAATTAACACTGTGCCAATTACATTGATAATTTAAACATCTGTTGTCCTCTTGAATTGTGCTCCCTTAAGCAAATATGCTAGTGTAATTAAATCCTTTCATCCAAAATATACTGTTGATGATTTATTTGGTAACGCTAACAAAGCGATGGTAGATAAAAACTTTAGTGTACACTAATAATTGCTTTTCAGAAATAAAATCTTAGAAGTAAGAAAAACTTTGTTGCATCAGATTAAAGGCAACACCCAGTAATTTGTTCTTATGAAACTCTTAAGCAGCACATAAGAGTCTTTCCCATTCTTGTTAATAGAATAATAGAATAACAAAGTTGGAAGGGATCTTGGAGATCTTTTAGTCCAACTCACTGCTCAGACAGGAAACCCTATACCATTTCAGACAAATGGTTGTCCAATCTTTTCTTAAAAACTTCCAGCATTGTAGCATCCACAACTTCTGGAGGCAAGTTGTTCCACTGATTAATTGTTCTAACTGAGAGGAAATTTCTCCTTAGTTCTAGCTTGCTTCTTCCCTTGATTAGTTTCCAACCACTGCTTCTTGTCCTGCCTTCAGGTTTTTTGGAGAATAGGTTGACTCCCTCTTCTTTGTGACAACCCCTTAGATCTTGGAACACTGCTATCATGTCACCCCAGTCCTTCTTTTCATTAAACTAGACATACCCAATTCCTGCAACCGTTCTTCATAGGTTTCAGCCTCCAGTCCCCTAATCATGTTTGTTGCTCTTCTCTGTACTCTAGAGTCTCAACATCTTTTTTATATTATGTCAATCAAAACTGGATGCAGTATTCCAAGTGTGGTCTTACCAAGGCATTATAAAGCAGTATTAACACTTATGTGATCTTGATTCTATCCCTCTATTAATGCAGCCTAGGACTATGTTGGCTTTTTTGGCAGCTGCAGTACACTGCTGGCTCATATTTAAGTGATTGTCCACTAGGTCTCCAAGATAACTCTCAGTTTCTACTGTTGAGCCAAGTACCACCTATTATATACTTGTGAATTTGGTTTTTCTTGTCTAAATGTAGAACCTTACTTTTTTCACCACTGAATTTCATTTTGTTAGATAGGGCCCAGTGTTCAAGTCTGCCAAGATCCTTCTGTATCTTAAGCCTACCTTATAGAGTATTGGCTATTCCTGCCAGTTTGGTGTCATCTACAAATTTGATGAGTTCCCCGTCTATTCCCTCATCTAAATCATTGATGAAGATATTGAAGAGTACTGGGCCTAAGACAGAACCTTGGGGTACCCACTTCATACTTCCCTCCATGTAGATGCAGTTCTGTTAAGGACTGCATGTTGAGTACAGTTGGTCAGCCAGTTATGAATCCATCTGGTGGTGATGGTGTCTGACATTTTTCTATCTTATCAAATATAGGTTGTGTAAGTAAGTCTACTTTATCAAATGCCTTACTGAAGTCCAAGTAAATTATATCGACAGCATTCCTCTGATGCACTAATTTTGTTACTTTGTCAAAGAATGTAATAAGATTTGTCTGGCATGATCTGTTTTCAACAAATCCATGATGGCTTCTGGTTATGACTTTATTTTTTCTCCAGGTGTTCGCAGATTCATTGCTTGATTATCTTTTCCAGAATATTCCCAGTTATTGAGGTCAGGCTGATTGGTCTGTAGTTTCCAAGTTCCATTTTTTTGGGGGGGGAAGATATTCTCCAGCTTTATGTTGCTTATGATCCAAGGTATTGTATGGTCATTAAAGTTACAAGACATCAACTTAAAAAAATCTTTTTTTGCTCCAATATATTGCAATTCTTCTTTTATAGCACAAAGAACACACTTATCTCAGAAATACCAATATAATTTATTTTTGCAGTCTCATAGTAGAAAAGATAGATCTGCAATAGCCATATAGTGGTTTATTTTATCTGTGATGGTGGTCAAATATTTAAAAAAAATATTTCATGATATAAATGTGTTTATCATTATTATTCTAACTAGATCCAACTCTACTTATTGACTTTAATTTGAATGTTTTCCACTGCAGAAGCAGCAAAGTATGTAGCTAGAAACTAATTGTAGTCCACACTCAATTATTATTTCTATTATTATCACTGTATGTTGTTGCTACAGTTGACATAGTCCTTCCAAGAACTGTTGGTCATAGCACCAAGTTAAACATAGCTACATTCTGAACATGAAAACCTGGGGGATAAATTAGTTGGCTGAACTTCTTTAAAAATGTAAAATCACATTTTACTTAATAGGGAATAATTCCTTAATACTGAGCCTTTGTGAACAACAAATCTTTCAATCACGAATATGGACTTAGTTTTTCTTATTGTTAAAAAACAGTGTCTAGAGAAACTTAGGGTCTGGTCTTCATCAATCTTTATTAGAAGCAAAACAATTGATATTAGCTGCAGTTTGATATTAGATGAGTAACTAAAACATAATAATTACATTTTTTCCTGTTTTTAACTAAGAGAGTTTTTTAAAAAGGCAGAAAGGCATAATTTAGATAGCTACTGGGGAAAGATGCATTTTTAATTTGTGGCATTATATTATTGTAAGTCATACTTAATACCTTACTTTGATACAGTGGTATTTATACACTATTGACTAGAGGTTATTATATTAACACTGATGTTTAGATAATAAGACTTTAAAGACAGAAAAAAGGAAAAGGTCTTATCAGTTTAACTATGATTTGAAATGTTAATAGTAAATTTGAATTACACTTAATTAAATATTAAATATTAAAACCACGCAGCTCTGAAGCTGCATGCTGTGCTGTAGTTCAGAGTTCTCTTTGCGCACATGGTTGTGTGGCTGCACGAAGCTCCTGACCCACAGTCATCCAGGGAAGCCCTAGCTGGCCCAGTCTGGTCTAGTACTGCAGTGTGAAGTTGAAGTCACCTCAGGAAGGCCCATCCAACCCAGCTTGGCTCAGTATTATAATGTGAAGCTGCAGTTGTCCTAGGAAGCCCCAACCCGGCCCAGCATCTTGGCATGGAGTCCTAGCTCAGCAGCATGGTGATCTCACTGATCTCCACTCTTAGGCCCCTGTCATCCTGTGCTCTGCTGCCCCAGCTGCCCTTCCCTGTCATCTTGCTCATGCAGCTGACAAGGTATGCCCAGCCTGGTCCTTTGTGACTATGCTGTTGGCCATGCAAGGTCTTCTTCCCCAAGTCTCAGGAGGAAGCTGCCACAGTGTGCAGCCAACGGTTGCATGCTTGGTTAGCAGCGGGAGAAAGAGGATAAGTAGG
The DNA here is from genome assembly GCA_003457575.1 of Thermophis baileyi. Lineage (NCBI taxonomy): Eukaryota > Metazoa > Chordata > Lepidosauria > Squamata > Dipsadidae > Thermophis > Thermophis baileyi. Next base: position 3,230,167 of record QLTV01001997.1, read on the forward strand.
TCCACTGCGGTGGCAGAGCACAAAACGGCAGTATTCTCAGAGTACAGGGAGCCAATAGAGCAGGGGAGGGAGATAGATGGGTGGTGGGAGTTGAAGCACTCCTGTGGCTGTGTGGCAGGCGGCCAAGTGCCCAGATTTTGATCATGTGACCATGGGGGGGGGAATGATGCAAATGGCCTTAACTTTGGGGACTGGGTATAAATACCATTCTTTCAGCAATGCTATAACTTCAAATGGTTGCCGAATGAATGGTCGTAACTCAAGGATTACCTGTATTGGTACTTTAAAATAAATTAATGGTCTACCTATTTGTTAATGTTCTACTTTTAATTTGGTAGCTGCTTGTGTGATTCTGACTTTATTTTTAAATAGTGGATAATTACTTCTTTTTTAAAAACAATTTTAATTGATTAATTTTTAAAACTTTTAACAAAGAAAAACCAGAAAAGTTGGGGAAGAACTTCAGCAGGTTTCAGAAAGGTAATCATTTCAAAAAGCACATTATTTTAAATTGCATAGAGAATAGAAGAATATAGCTCTTAGAATATTAGACATATTCAACATATTAAGTCAATGATAGTATAATATTTTACCTAGAATACTGTGTAAAATACTTATGAACAAATTAACTATGTATATTTTTTATTTACCTGAATAAAAGTTTGCTTTGCCAGTAAACATATATAGAACTTGCCTAAAAGCTTGTGTGCTACACTATAAATTGGCTGGTTGGTCTTTATTTGGTATGTATCTCATCCCATAACAGTTGATCAGTATAGTAGAGCAGAAGTCCCTAATCCCCGGGCTACGGCCCACTACCAGGCCTTGAGCTGTTCAGAACCGGGCTGTAGAAGTGGCAGTTGAGTGTGCACCTGTGCACATCCCCACTTGTGTGAGCAGCGGGCAAGTGCATGTGCACACTCCATTTGCGTGAGTGGCAGGAGTGCATGCCCACCGCTCACACGGAACTATCCCCTCTCCCCCCCCCCCGGACAGTCCACAAAGCCAGAAAGGTTGGGTAGTAGAGCACTGATGTGTAAAATGTATATTATATTTGCTTACTTGCATGATGAAAATGAGCCATGTATTTTGAAATATAAAGACATACTACTGGTATGTCTAATATATTATGTAGCTACTCTGTCAAAAAAAAAAAAATCAGGATAAAACAAATTATCTCTTCTTTCTGACTGCTAAAGCATAAGAAAGTTCTGCTAGACATCAAGGACATTTATTTTTAAACAATTCCTTTTTGTGTGATTCGTTTTGTCTGCATTGCCTTTAGTCTAATAGATATATGCAAAATAAAAAGTAGAGCCAAACCTCTATCATTGTAAATACATAAAAGTTTAAAAAAGTTAAAAAATATATTTTAACTGAGCTCTCTTCAATACATTTCTATACCTGACATTGGTTCTAGTTAGTTATGATGCTTTTCAAGACAAAGTGCTCACACAGACCTGGTGTAATGTAGCATGTTATCATGGCTGAGGAGCAAGATTTGGATCAGATGACTCGGGTGGAAGTTGAAGAGAACTCTATACAGGTAGTCCTCGACTTACAACCATTCATTTGGTGACCATCTGAAGATACAACATCACTGAAAAAAAGTGACTTATGGCTGTTTTTCATACTTACAACTGTTGCAGCATCCCCCATGGTCAAATGATCAAAATTCGGATGCTTGGAAATTTGCATGTATTTATGATGGTTGCAGTATCTCAAGGTCATGTGATCATCTTTTGCGACCGTCTGACAAGCAAAGTCAGTGGGGAAACCAGATTCACTTAACCAAATTCATAACCATCTTACTAACTTAACAACTGTGGAAGAATAGGCTATAAAATGGGGCAAAACTCACATCACAACTGTCCTGTGTTTAGCAATAGAACTTTTGGGCTCAATTGCAGCTGTAAATAACTACCTGTATAATCCACTGAGATTTCTAACAAAAGGGGAAGATGCATGCAATTAATAGTAACTGCAAATCTTCACCTTCACCATGCTTTTTGCCCCATTCACATTAACCGTGCTTTTAGCATATTTAAAACATCTGTTAATTTAAAAGGAAATAAAGAGGAGGCTGCCATACTGATAAGCTCTAGTCTCCAATATTTTACTGCCAAGAATCTCTATGGAAACCAAGTAGGGTCCTTACATTTTATTACAGATGCTGAACTCGGTGCCTTCCAAGTGTCCTTCTAAGCCCCCCCCAAAAAAAGAATAAAGGTACAGGTAACTTTTGGATTACAACAGCAATTGGGAGCATGCAGCAATGGCCAAAACTTCAAGGACTGGTCATAAGTACCACTTGTGCAGTGCTATTGTAACTTTGGTCATTGAAGAAGTGGCCATAACCTGAGGATTATCTGTAAACAGGGGAAGTATGGAACATTCTGAAGCAAGATGGGTTTATAGGAGGTAGGTAACATTTGTTAAATTGGTCTTTGCGACTTAATCCATTTTTTTAGGAACCCAGTTTTGTGAAAAGGAAAGTATCTCTCCCAGCTACTCCTGAGAGAGTGATACAATATGTTCCTAATTTGAATGCTCTGCTTGAAGCAGTGTGATACATTTCCTCCCTCTCTCTCTATAAGTCAGATACACAGTGTGGGAAGCCTGGCTTAATCTAAAATTTACCGTACCGTACAAAAATCAGTGACCCCTACTTCTTTCACAGTTCTATTCACATCCAACAAAGTTTAAGAAAAAAGCTATTTCATTTTCAAGCATTCAACATAGTACTTTAAGAAGAAATAGCATTCTTCTACAGTAGGAAACACAGGAAGATGAATGAAAGCTGCAGGCCTATATACATTTGTTTAGAAATAACCTTCAACTCAGTGGGGCTTGCTTGTTACACAAGGTTAGGCGGTAAGCCATAATGAAAATTTTTGAAACAAGACTCCTGAAACCATGTCACCAATGGCAACCAGCCTTGCCTTGATATGTCTCCTATGAATTTTCAGCTAACTGAAAAATGGTCAGAGAGATTATTTTTTTCTTCCTTTATACTGTAGTGTAGGGAAAGTGAAGATATTTGACATCTCTTACATTGGTCAAAATAGGTTTCCTACTTTCTGAAAATTGTAACATTAAAAAGAAATAAAGTAAGAGTGATAACCATTAATAAAAAGGCACAGTTTACAATCTCCTGATTTTTCTGTTTTTGTATCCATCCATCCATCCATCCATCCATCCATCCATCCATCCATCCATCCAGTTTAGATATTTAACATATATAATTAACATGTCAAATATGCAATCTGGCTAAATTCTGGAATTGCAAAAACTTGGAAGAAACAAAATCATTTCAAAAAAATTGTTACAATGAAAAAGACAATAAGTAATTGCACTACTCAAAACCCACACAATCTTTTCTGTTCCTATTTTTATACCTTAGAAGTGAACCATGTTGTACAAGCAAGGAACAATATATTCTATTATTGGAAAGCCAGTATTAAATATATTTAATACTTGATGGTTAACTATATATCAAGGGGAATTTGCTTCTTCCTTTATTCCTAAAGTATCCTGTTTATGATATTGGTTTTGTTATGTTAGATATTTTAATGCAGTCAATGGAGGGGGAAATACTGTATACATTACTTATTGGAACAGTCAACCTTCATTGTACATTTTAACAGGGAACATTATTTTTATTACCACTTAAGCCAGCAACCAAGAATGAATTGTGTAGATTTCTTATTTGTACTAAAGCAGTTCTTCCAAGACATTGTTGCCCATAAGTTCTTGTGATGTTTTATATTTATTTGCAAATGCTGTACTGATATCACAAAATGCAAAATTCCCACAGATGAATTACACAAATCTTATTTATCTCTGAAGATTTGCATGGCAAGTTAATAATACAATGCATTAGGACCGCATTTAACAACACCAATTTGAACATGTTACATTATTGTAATGGTCATTCTTATAAACTCTTCTATAAATGAGATTCTGGAATAATCCGCGGTTGCACAGTGGTTAGAGTACAGTACTGCAGGCTACTTCTGCTAATCACTGGCTGCCAGCAGTTTGGCAGATCGAATCTCACCAGGCTCAAGGTTGACTCAGCCTTCCATCCTTCCGAGGTTGGTAAAATGAGGACCCAGATTGTTGGGGGCAATATGCCGACTTCAGCAACAGAGTGATCAATGCCTGGAATTCACTAACTGACTCTGTGGTTTCTTCCCCAAACCCAAAAAACTTTAACCTTAGACTGTCTACTGTCAACCTCACCCATTCCTAAGAGGTCTGTAACTAATGATCTAAGTGCCAAAGCTCACTGTAACAACATTGCCAAAAAGGCACTAAGAGTAATCAACTTAATCCTGCGTAGCTTCTTCTCTGGCAACATTACACTGCTAACTAGAGCATACAAAACGTTCGCTAGACCAATTCTGGAATACAGCTCTCCTGTCTGGAACCCGCACTGCATATCGGACATTAATACAATTGAGAGAGTCCAAAAATATTTCACGAGAAGAGTCCTCCACTCCTCCACTCGCAACAGAATACCTTATTCCACCAGACTTGAAATCTTGGGCTTAGACAACTTAGAACTATTGAGGACCCAGATTGTTGGGGGAGAAAATATGACTTCAGCAACAGAGTGATCAATGCCTGGAATTCACTACCTGACTCTGTGGTTTCTTCCCCAAACCCAAAAAACTTTAACCTTAGACTGTCTACTGTCGACCTCACCCCATTCCTAAGAGGTCTGTAAGGGGCGTGCATAAGCGCACCAGCGTGCCTACCGTCCCTGTCCTACTGTCCTATTGTCCTCATCTATCTGTATTCACCTTGATTATGTTTATGTTTATACCTATACCTGCTATCTTGTACATGATTGACAAATAAATAAATAAATAAATAAATAAATAAATAAATAAATAAATAAATAAATAAATAAATAAAATATGGCTCACGTGCCATAGGTTCGCCATCACGGCTCTAAGCTATGGATCTGCAAGGAAACTATTTCCTTCTAAATTTAAATTTTAGATTTCATTTTCTTTTAGATGCAAGCAAGCACTGTACCTTTACTGTATTTTCTGCTGAGCCTGAACTTTAAGTAGCCCTGTTCTCCGAAAAAATGTCATTATGGTGCTTCTTTTAGTCTAAACATCTAAGAGGAACTTTTCAAATGTATTTATATTGGTTTCCCTTTTTCCCCTCTCTTTTCATAAAAGATATGACTTACCTTTTCCATTCTGCCATGCTGTATACCATGATAAACTGAGGAAAGATGTGATGAAAATCAATGCAGTGGCCACAGTTCCATTTCGGAGCCTCATCTCATTTCAACATCACACTGTTTAGATTTGACCAAGGTTCCACATTCAAATGTTGTGGCTTAAAGACCAGATATTCCAATGAATGTTGCTTAGCCAGTAGTAGACAGTTGCCCAGTCATTCCTAGTCATTGTAAAGCTGGCAAAGACATTGTATTACTGAAGATTTTGTTGTTGTAGAATGGAGTTCTTTAATCTGTTCAATATGTCATGTTCTGTGAACAAACAACAGTAATTTCAGAATGAGGCCGTACATGAGATATCAAATGCAGTATATTACTTTTAAGAGACAAAACTCTGAATAATCACCTATTTGGATTCTTGGTCCTGCCAAAAATTTACTCAATTGCTCATATCAGTATATGTTGGCAGGCCCAAAATAAATGCCAGTAGTATCTATTAAAGTTATAATCCTCACTATAGTCTTCTCCTCACACAATGCCTCAGATGTTGCCTCAAGTGATCATGGAGACTGGAGGGCATTGAGTCTCAGTCCCTTTTACCACACTAGTGCTCACATTGGCTTTATGTTCAGAGGCAGCATCTGATTGGGCCAACTTGCTATTAGCATAACAAAAGAGGGTTTTTTTGTTAACTGCATGATGCACAGCTGCATTTTAACAGGCAAGTCTCCATGATCACATGAGGCAACATCTGATTGAACCAGCTTATTGGCAAGATTTTTTTAAAGGTTGGTTTGTTTTTTTTAAAACATGCAATGAATAGCCAGAGCATCAACAGAACAGCTGCAGAAACACTTTTTGGGGGAATCTCCCCAGAACTTATGCCCCATGATCTAATCTTAGCATCACTTGGATATCCTCAAACATAATATTTTCTCTTATCCTCAAGACAGCCTTTTTCCCCTTTTCCTAAGGGGAAAAAACATTTATTTCTAAATGTTAAGTTTTAGATTTTAATATGGCAAAGTAAATAAAACACTTTGAACACTTGCATTTTACTCAGAAAGGGATAGTATCTAAATCTGTGAATTTCATTATTTTGTAAACATTCACACTTTTGCAGTCTAAGTCATGTTCATTTAAGTATGACTGTGATGCTTTCGCATTTTGCCAGATATTCAGAACAAAGCTTGTTATGTAAACACGATGTTGAAACCTCCTAATAAATTACTAATTTCAATTTTAAATAGGGTTATGGGGAAACAGTCATGAAAAATAAAATGAAAATAAAAATCCAGTGCAGGTAAAGTAACTAACATATTTTCTGCCCAAGTGCATTAAAGTGGTAATGGAGTGCTTTAGTAAACACAAATGTGCATGCCTTCCTCATGATACAGTTCCCAACATATTGCTTAAGACTCCTATGTTACACTATTCTGCACTGGGGGGGGGACATTCCCTACCCCCTATCCCAAGTAAATGATTCATTTGAAGAACCCTTGAAAAACTCAGGTGGCTTCTATTCCTTCCTAGAGGACAGTCCTTCTATAGATGAGATCCAATCAATCCAAGCTTTCCTTTAACTTTTTCACTAGCTTTGCAAGCCCTCAGTTTCATTTCTACTTTTCATGAAGTCAGATTGCCATATCCTGATATGGAAGAAGAGTCTTCATCCAGTCAGTCAAATAGCAATAGCAATAGCACTTAGACTTATATACCGCTTTACAGTGCTTTCCAGCACTCTCTAAGCGGTTCACAGAGTCAGCATATTGCCCCCAACAATCTGGGTCCTCATTTTACCCACCTCGGAAGGATGGAAGGCTGAGTCAACCTTGAGCCGGTGAGATTTGAACCGCTGAACTGCTGAACAGTCAGCTGAAGTAGCCTGCAGTACTGCACTCTAACCACTGCGCCACCTCGGCTCTTGATTTCTCCTACCCACTCATTTCTTTTAGACCAGTTGAAAAGACTGAGAAGGGCCATGAATTATCATTTCCCGGCATCCAGCCAGGCTGCTCTGATTACAAATGGTTTATGTTGTGCTTATAGCAGACACACAGCAGGTTCAGAAGGCTGAGAGGGAAACGACAGAAACCCCTGGCTTTCATTTTATTTCTGTGGATGAGAAATCAGTTGTGCGAGTAGAAACTGCCCTTGCTATCTTCTTAAGTCTTTTTAAAGTCTTTCAAATAGCAAGAGTACAAAGGGAGGACACAGAGTTCCACAGGTAGGCCAGTTTTGGAAAAATCACAGTGGCATCTGCCCATTGGTGTACACACACACACACACACACAAGCTCACACAAATGAAAGGAAGTTAGTGATGTTACAGGAAGATATCCATAACATATTTCCTTTTTGTGCTAATATAGAAAAGGGCTAGGGAATGTTTGGAAACATTCCTAAAGGAAAGAAGAATTTCAGAAAACAAAATTAGACTGACTCAATGCAAAAATAATTAAAGTTAGCTCCTATTGAAGTTAATAGAATAATATTTAATTCACATTGCATTTTGCTCCCATTTCATCCAGCTAATTAATCAGGATCCAATCTGCAAATCATCTAGTCCAGTTCCCTTCCGAGTATAACCTACAAAAAATAAAAATAAACATAAGGACCCAGCCAAATGCAAAAAAGATTAGGAAAAGTCTACGAATAACTTGCAGCCTAATTTTAGAAGCTTGAAGAAAAAGGGATACAAAAACTCCAGATATATTGATATATTCCATGAATAAAATCTGTGTCTATGTAATGAGCAGTTAGCTTATTTAAATATCTGTTTTCTGTTATGAATCTCCTCAGCAATTCTAAGTCAACTGCAATTCATCCATACTGGCATTACTTTGTTTAAAGAAGGTGTTTATTATTGTAATTATCAAAAGATGTGGTCTAGTTGATTCTGCTATGTGATTGTACAGAGGCATAGTAAAACATATCATTTTTGCCAAACAAAACCAGAATTTGTCAGTAACAGTAACAAAAAAGAAATGCCATACGGTTCCAAGGGGCATATATTAATAACATCACAGTTTATGACACTACAGAAAAAAAATAACATCACCAGTTTTGAAAACATGTTATTTCTCACAAACTAGGGATGATTCTTTGCAGTCTTATACTGAATCAGTGAATACTATCACATTAATGAAAAGTATAACCCTTAGCACAATTAAGTTCTACTAGGAGCTTTTCACTACTGGGAGCTTCTCCCAGAAAACAATTGTTTTTATGGTGGTTTTCCCAGGTCTGTATTTTTGTTGCCTCATAAAACTATTCCTGCATTAATACAGAATGTCTAAAAATAATTTAAATGGCAAAAATGGAATTGATAGTTAAAACAACTAGCTTAACTCTCACTAGGAGCTAGAATTTGGAAACCAATAAAACAAAACATTTGTAGCTCAGGGTTGAAAAGAGGGATCCTTGCTGCTCTTTGCCTCCTTGCTATGCAGCCCTGATGATGTTACCTAGTTTGGGTAATGAAACATCTGCAAGAAAATAACCAAGCTCAGAGAGCACCAAGGACCCTTCAGAATTTTGAGAGCCATCACCCACCATCCCACCAGCAAATCAAGATGGTCTTCTTCTGGAAATCCCAGTTCCTCCATGGAGCAGTTCCACTTTGGAGTTGCAGATGGAGAAGACCATGGTCCAAGTCATTTTCAGCACTTGAGCAGTCATTTTTCTAAACCGCCTCCCCCTACCATCAATTCCTTCAACATTCTCTAGGCTGTGCCTGCAACCTATTTCAGTTCTAATTTCATTTACAGGTTTGAAAAACTTCCTTTTTTAAATAAGCAAAGAACTAAAAGGAAACAAAATGAGGAAAAACAAGCCAATGTAGTTCTAATGCTTGTAACATCATTTATGCCAGAATGATTCATACTTAAGTTGCTCTGTCTGTTTGTTTTTGTACTTCAAAATCCTTAAATAGAAAATAATAAATATTCTGCAAAGAATGTGAGTTTGAGTATGTCAAAAACTGACAATAAAATTAAATAAAATACAAACCAGCTCCAGGGAAAATAAACTATCAAGACTATTAAACCATTAAATAAATGTCTAAGACCAATAGTGACTGCAAATCTAGTACTGGTTGGGGCATAACTATTACCCTTAGGGTTGGCAAAATAAAGGATGAGCTGTTTTTTTCCTCCAACTAGATTTTACTCTCACTGTTTATTTTTTTTATTTATTTATTTTATAAAATTTATATGCCGCCCAACTCCCGAAGGACTCTGGGCGGCTTACATCATAAAAAATAAAACATATAAAAACAATTTAAAAAAGAAAGGGGAAAAAAAAAACCCCAACTATATTTAAAATAAAACATTCACACAACCATGCATGGGCCAATCAGAACAACTATTGGCCCCAGGCCTGCCGGAAAAGCCAGGTCTTAAGGGCTTTACGGAAGGCCAGTAAGGTGGGGGTAGTACGGATCTCGGGGGGAAG
>QLTV01001997.1:3241678-3256804 GCA_003457575.1 Thermophis baileyi
ATCTGCTGGATCCAGGGATGGCTTCTTGAGGAGGGGCCTCACCACCGCAACCTTCAAAGGTTGTGGGACGGACCCCTCTCTCAAGGAGGCGTTGATTACAGCCTGGAGCCAGCCTCGTGTCACCTCCCTGCTGGCTGAGACCAGCCAGGAGGGGCACGGGTCCAATAAACAAGTGGAGGAGCTCATCGCTCCAATAGCCTTGTCCACTTCCTCAGGAGTCACAGGCTCAAACTCCTCCCACAAAATTGGATTAAGACCTGCCCCTGTCATCTCAGCTTGACTTGCCCAATCAGAGTCCAGGTCCTGTTCAATTAGGCGATTTATAGTAATTGTATTTTTGTTTTGTATTTTTTAAACTTCTCTAGTTATTTTATTTGTCCCTTAAATATAATTAAATGTGTACATACAGCAGACATGCAGGGAGTTGTTAAGGAAACACTATTTTTAATATATCTGTTTTAAAATGCTGACTGTAATATTTACAGGGCAAGGAATATGTTTTTCCATAGATACATATCTAGCCACATAGAGATGCATAATATTTTAACTCAATAGTGCTAATAGTGTTGAAAAAAATCTGAAGGAGTCTAGTAGCACCTTTTCTGATTACCAAATTTTATCAAAAGGCATATGCTTTCAAGAACTGCAACTCCATCTGTTCAATAATATATGCCTTTTAAGAAAACTTGTTAGTCAAAAAAGATGCTACCAGAATCCTGATTTTTTTTTTTTACCACTGTAGCTGTCCTCTTACAATGTCAGTAGTGCTGAAGTTTGTCTTTCATGTATTTAAGCTTTTCTCCCTCTTCCTACAACCCCCCCCCCCCGAAATAACATATATTTAGAGCAGGCATCAGAATTTCATTTTTTTAAATGTGTGCCAGTGTGTTCACAGAAAAAAAAAATGACAATAAAAATTATCTTATATTATCCTATTATAAAGACTAAAAATATATTACTTTCCAAATACATATAATGCACAAGTGTTTTTATGTAAACAAGATCCAATTATTCAGGATAATTTAGTAACACTCCTGTATTCAATAGGGTCCAAATAAAGTTTAGAACTGCCATCTAAAGTAGCATTTGAGTGGAATGGACAGTGTAGCACACGAACAATGTAACAGAGGCTTGCGTTTAATATTCTTACTGCAAGACAAACCATTCTGACTGAGCTTTCAGTAGTTACATCTCTAATAGAGCTACCATGAAGGGATGTGTTGGGTTCTCAAATGCAAACAGCCCCTATTCTGGTGGCTTATGGTGTGCATAAGCGCACCAGCGTGCCTACCGTCCCTGTCCTACTGTCCTATTGTCCTCATCTATCTGTATTCACTTTGATTATGTTTATGTTTATACCTATACCTGCTACCTTGTACATGTTTGACAAATAAATAAATAAATAAATAAATAAATAAATAAATATTTACATATCAATATATAGCCAGTGTTTTGTTTTGTTTTTAAAAACTGTCTTCAAAGTGTCTTTAAAAAACCTGATAGTGCTCATATGTATTACAACCTTATCTTTATTCATAGGTATGTGTGTGTCTGTCTGTTATATATAATGTCAGAATAAATTTATAGTTTAATAAACTGCATACTCCTACAAGAAAGTTAATACAAATATAGGCATCAGGAACTATTTTATATATAGTGCATTCAGAAAGTATTCAGACCCCATTCACTTTTGTCAATTTTGTTATGCTGCAGCCTGTTCTATAGTTCTATAGTTGTTGAAATTCATTTTTTGCTCATTAATCTACACTCAGTACCCCATAATAACAAAGTGAAAACAGAATTTTAGAAATGTCTGTAAGTTTATTAAAAAGAAAAACCTGAAATATTACATTGGCGTAAGTATTCAGACGCTTTGCAACAACACGTGAAATTTAGCTCAGGTGCCTCCCAGTTCTCTTGATCATTATTGAATGTTTCTACACCTTGATTGGAATTGACCTGTGGTAAATTAAATTAATTGGACATGATTTGGAAAGGTACACACCTCTCTATGGAAGGCCTCACAGCTGACCATGCATACTGTAGCAGAGCAAAAGCCATGAGGTCAAAGGAACTGCCTGCAGAGCTCAGAGACGGGATTATTGCAAAGCACAGATCTGGGGAAGGCTACAATAAAATTTCTGCTGCACTGAAGGTTCCTAAGAGCACAGTGGCCTCCATAATTCTCAAATGGAAGAAGTTTGGCACAACCAGGACTCTTCCAAGTGCTGGTCACCCAGTCAAAATGAGCAATTGTGGGAGAACGGCCTTAGGAAGAGAGGGGACCAAGAACCCGATGGTCACGCTGACTGAGCTCCAGATATCCTGTGTGGAGATGGGACAGAGATCCAGAAGGACAACCATCATGGCAGCCCTCCACCGATCTGGGCTTTATGGCAGAGTGGCTAGATGGAAGCCTCTCCTCAGTGCAAAATACATGAAAGCCCACTTGGAGTTTGCAAAAAAGCACCCGAAGGACTCTCAGACTGTGAGGAACAAGATTCTCTGATTTGATGAAACCAAGATTGAAGAGTTTTGCCTCAATTCTAAACATTATGTCTGGAGGAAACCAGACACTGTTCACAACCTGCCCAATATCATCCCAACAGTGAAGCATGGTGGTGGCAGCATCATGCTGTGGGGGTGTTTTTCTGCAGCAGGGACTGGGAGACTGGTCAGGGTTGAGGGAAAGCTGAGTGGAGCAAAGTACAGGGATATCCTCACTAAAAAAACCTGTTCCACAGCGCTCAGGATCTCAGACTGGGCCGAAGATTCACTTTCCAACATGACAACAACCCTAAGCACACAGCCAAGACAACACAGGAGTGGCTTAGGGACAACTCTGTGAATGTCCTAGAATGGCCCAAAGCCTTGACTTGAACCCTATTGAACATCTCTGGAGGGACCTGAAAATGGTTGAGCACCGATGGTCGCCATCCAACCTGACTGAGCTTGAGAGGATTTGCAAGGAAGAATGGCAGAAAATCCCCCGAAATCCAGGTGTGCAAAGCTTGTTGTGTCATACCCAAAAAGATTTGAGGCTGTAATTGCTGCCAAAGGTGCTTCAACAAAGTACTGAATGAAGGGACTGGATACTTATGCCAATGTGATATTTCAATTGTTTTATTTTAATAAATTTACAGACATTTCTAAAATTCTGATTTCACTTTGTCATTATGGGGTAGTGAGTGTAGATTAATGAGAAAAAATGAATTTCAACAACTGTAGAATCAGGCTGCAGCACAACAAAATTGACAAAAGTGAAGGAGGTCTGAATACTTTCTGAATGCACTGTATGTAAAAGTGTCTCTCTGTGTATATAAATAAAAAGATATGGTACCTAAAGGGGAATAGAGGAGCAAGTGACATTGCGCACTTCACAATATCACACAAATGACCTAGTTTTGAAATTTTTGTGATATCACTACATGCCTAGGAATACTGGCCTTTGACAAAGAAACCATATTGCTATTAAAATTGTTTATGCTGCTATCTACCTCTTTCTGTTACTATTATTAAAAATAATACCTGAATAAAGTTGTGGTCTAATTTAATAAGTTACATACTCCTACAAATAAAATTAATATAACATAGGCACTAGAAAAATTATACAGACATAACTATAAAAATTTGCCAGTGTGGTCAATTAGGATTGGGGAATTACAAAATTTACTGGGTAACTGAGCCCAGGATAACTCTGAAAAATATATATATATAAATGCAAGAAATAGATAGCTTTAGCACAGAGCTGCATGAACATCAGGGAGATGGACAACTAAATTTTCAGACAGTGTAATCAAGAAAAGCAATGAATAGCTTAAGTATTGTTTTAAATAAATCCTTTTAGCTACTTTGTTTTAGATGAAAATGCAGAGCCAAAATAATCCAAAATAAATCCTGGGCACATAATACTCAAATATTTTTACATTAAATGGTTTTACTCACTTTATACTGATTTGAAGTTTTCCTCTCTTACACTTACAGAAAATGACTCTCTCAACCACACCTATTTCTTCACATCTTTCCCTACACAAGAACTTAATATAGCCGCTTTTTTTGCGTGTAAATCCATCTCGGTTTTCCACACTTTCCACAAATTTCATACAGATCCACAGCAGCATCCTCCCCTAAACCTGCTTGTGTGGAAAGGGGAAGGGAGTCACAGCCCACAGACAGACTGCCGTCTCCCAGCCTACACACCCTCCACTCACGCGGTGCCACAAAAATATCTCCCCACTACCACCCACCTTTGTGTGTGGGAGGGGGGAAGGGGGAAGTCCCCACATATCGCAAAGTCGGACACGCGGCAGGCTCGGCGCCCGTCCGCCTTTTCTCCGAGGCACAGCTACGGGAGGACAGCAGTCCCACGACACGCGAGTTTCCCGCGCGCCCTCACCGGCCAGCACAGACACGCAGCTCCCCCTCATAACCTCCGACCGTCCTCCCACCACTTTCTTCCCGTCTTCTTCTCTTTCTTACCAATATCTATCCGAACGCGTGAAAGAAATAATAATAATAATAATAATAATAATAATAATAATAATAATAATAATAATAATAATAATTTTTTTTTTTTAAAAAACGAACATCAACGGAAGAGGCCTTTCCATCTTGAGGGATAGCGTGAGCTAGTGCGCATGCGCACAACCCCCGGCCCCGTGCCCCCCCCCCCCCCGCCCCTCTTTCTCTCCGTTCCTCCTATCTGCCACCCGCCCCGGTTGCAACCATCACCCGAGGCTGTCATTCGGGGCAGATGCCCTGCAAGCTTCTCTCCGACCTCCGCCAAATCATTCCAAGGCCTCGGTAGACAGCATCTCTTCCCCTTCGCTTCCTCAGGTGAATGCGTCTCTTCCTCCCCCCGCCCCCACCCCAGATCACAGCCCGGAGTAGAAACAGCTACATCGGGACGCTACTCCGTCCTCTCCTTCACCACGCTCACCTTGGACCGAACAATCGCTGCTCCTGCACGGGGACTCCCAGCGTGCGCAGTTGCGACGGAACCCCCGCTCGCCGTTAACGCCGCCGTCACCCGAGAGAGGCTGCCTTCTGGATGCTGTGCAGGAGAAAAACCCCTCCCAGGGCAATAGTTGACTTCAGGCACCACGAGCCTCCCCGGCTGGGCTGGGAGTACCCGCCTCCCTTCACTTACTCGCACTGCCATTGGCCAAGACGAGCCGCATAAGTCACCAATTAACAATCTTTGCTTGAATGGTCCTTTGCAACCGATGGTCTGAGAAGGTGTCAGTCCCCTACTCGGGCCTTATATACAAGTCTCGCGAGCTTTGTTTTCCTTTCGGTGGAGGTGTGGGGTTGTGGAAATTAAGTGGTTGCGCGAGTGGTGTTTGCTGCGTTCGCTTCACACGTAAGGGTGCCTAAGACGGTACTGTTTCCTCGCTATTGATTCCGCCCAATATATATATAGATAGATAGATAGATTTGGGGGACAGAGCACAGCGATAGCAATCGGATAACGACTAGTAACCCATCCCTTGATCTTATCTGAGCTGCGGGTTGCTTTCCCTTTTTCAGCCGTCCTTACCCAATACTCTGACGTCTGTGTTGAAAAAAATTGTAATCTTACCCAAGAAAGAAAGAAAGAAAAAATCCGACACTTCTGCTTTCAAGTTCTCTGGAAACAATCCCGTTTTTCAAACAATCCGTTTAGCAGAACTAATTGCAACTACCGGTAGCAGGCAATTAGTTCTGCTAAACGGATTGTTTGAAAAAGCTATTTGAATCTAAAATAATACTTTGGAATAGAATTTAAGAAAATCATATAATAAAGATTTTGTCTTAGAACAAAAAAAACAAAAACAAAAAAAACCCCAGCTCCTTGGAAAAGGCTCTAATGTTGGAAAGGTGGAAGGACAGAGAAAATGATGACTGGCAGTAACTTGGATGAATTCAGTTACAGTGGGGATGAGTGCAACATTGGAAGACCTGAAATACCAGATTAGCATTAGCTCATCATGAAGAAAATCTATGTGGTTGCTAGAGGTGAAAACAACTTGATGATACCCTATCTAAAACTTCTCTTTAGCCAAATTATAGCTTCTATATTGCCTAAAGGCACACATAGCTATTATTCTGAGCACTTTTATATATATATATATTTTAAAGGTTTTTTTTAAAGTTCTGTCTGAACAGAAGTCAAAGGAAAATAGTGGAAAGATTAGAAGCAGAATACACTACTGAGCCTTTCCCTATTAAAGTGCTGCCCATTTCTCCCTGAGTTATCACAAAACAATGTTGACATAAAAGTTGTTGATCCCATTGCCACTCCCTGTCCTACCTCTGTTGCATTCATTCCAAGCCACTGCCAAGTGGAGTCATCTTGTCTGCTTTTCTCTTTCTTCTTTGCTCTTATCTCCTGCACATCACTGCTAGCAGAAAGAACAAGGAACAGAACAGTACAAATGGTGTGAGACTGATTTCAGGACTCTCTAGATCAGGGGTCTCCAACCTTGGCAACTTTAAGACTTGTGGACTTCAACTCCCAGAATTCCTGAGCCAAGTCTTAAACTTGCCAAAGTTGGAGACCCCTGCTCTAGATCAATATATCTGTTCCTCCCAAATAGCCATGGACTATCTTTCCAAATTAAAATAGTGTGAAAGAAACATAAAGGAGGACATCAAAACAGAAATAGCTACACAGAGTAGGAAAGGGGAGCGGGCAATGGCTCTGCAATCAGGTAATATCTATAGGGTAGGATTGCTGGAACTGACTAGATCCTGGGCAGCTGTACACCTGAATTTTAAAGGATGGCAAATTCCTCATTCCTCATTATTTTCTAGAGACTGCAATAAGGAAAGGTATAACAGCTGCAACTAAAGGTAGATGGTGCCCTTGGTCTACTACAGGGCTGTCAAACTGGTGGCCCGTAGGCCGGATGCGTCACGTGCAGGCCACACCCACCCCAGCTCCACAAAGGGGGAAAATGTCGCAAAAGTCATGTGACGGCAACGTGACGCCGCGAGTTTGACACCTGTGGTCTATCATTCCTGAGCATTGGTAAAGGGGAATTTTACAAAGAACCACTTTTCTTCCCCAAATAAAATAGGGGAGGTCTCCTTTTATTTCCTTTACTTTGTTGAAATCTTGGAAAAAACATTGCTTCAAAAATAGGGAGATAAAATAAGAGTAACTTTCAAAGAAAATCTGGAAGCAGAGTGCTATAAAAGGAAAAGCAAGATGAAAATGGCCGAATAGATTACTGGGCGGAGGGGCCATGCTAGTCACACTCATGACAATCACCTGAATTCACCTTCAAGATAGTGGGTGACAAAGTGATAGGGATTTTACATACATTGAGCCTGTGCTGGGGCATGGTAAATCTAATGGAAGAAAAGTAACTCTCATTTCTGCAGCCGTAATGATGACTTAAGCCTGATTTGCTCTTCCCCTAGGGCAGCGGTCCCCAATCTTTAAGGCTTGGCGGCAGGGGGTGGGGAGAGTGGAACTGGGCCCTGCAAGTGGTGGGCTGTGTGTGCTCACACCCAGCTGCTCAGGGCCGACTTCCGAACCGGCCATGGTCCGGTAGTGGGCTGCAGCTTGGGGTTGGGACCCCTGCCCTAAAGGATGAGACTAGACAACATCGTGTAACCAAGGGGCAAGATGGAGGCTGTTTGGCCATGAGGGTGCTGCTGTATGGTAAAAATAGGGACAGGGTAAATATCTAGACTTCCTTGTGAAATATTGTGAAAGAGGACAATCATTTGTACTTTACCGATAAGCATCCTGTCTCAAGATTCAGAACTCTTTGTATGGCCAGCCCTGGCTTTTTTCCTAAAATATTTTTATAGATACAAGTATACTTGATTTCAGTAGGAGTTATTTGGAAGTGGGCTGTAATTAGATTTACAATCTTACAGAGGCCTAGAAACTAGGGAACCATTCAAGTCCCACCTTAGGCATGAAAAACCGGCTGGGTGACTTTGGACCAGTCAGTCTCTCTCAGCCCACCTCACCCCACCAAGTTACTGTTGTGGGGGAAATAGGAGGAGGAAGAAGAATTAGCTCTGTTTGCCACCTTGAGTTATTTATAAAAATAATGAAGATGGTACAAAAAAATCAAATAAATAAAAATAAAATAAAATGGCTAGGTGGCTGTGGCCTAATGATATATATATATCAGGGGTGTCAAACTCGATTTCATTGAGGGCCGCATCAGGGTTGTTTTTAACCTTGGGGGCTGGGTGGGCATGGCCAGGGTGGGCATAGCCAGCTCAACTTCACTCGTGTCGGGGACACCTGTGGTGGCCCGAGTGCTCTGCCAGTGAAAACGGAGTTTGGATGGCTGCGACGGCCTCCTGCAACTCCGTTGGAGCTCCGTTTTCACTGGCAGAGGATTGCAGGAGGCCGTCGCAGCCATCCAAACTCCGTTTTCACTGGCAGAGGCACCACAGGCCAGTCCTTCGCTGTTTCCAGGGTAGCCCCGCGGGCCAGATCTAAGCACCCCGCGTGCCAGATCCGGCCTCCGGGCCTTGAGTTTGACACCCCTGATGTATATCATGCCAGTCAGATAAAAGAGAAAGCTAAATGGGGAGTGGTATAATAGAGATGGCAGAAAAGAGTTTCTCTTGCTTTTCTGCCCACTGGAACTGCCAGTCTCTTTGAATGCCAACAAAGATGATTCAGTCCCATCCGTTAAATGAAAGTGGATGAGGACTTCTGAACCATTCAAGTCAAGAAAGAAAAAAAAAATTGGAAAGTGGGAGAGATCTAGAAGAAAGACAAGGAAAAGAATGAGGCAGTAAACAAAGTAAACAACAAAAGACAATAAACTCTTAGCCTAGAGAGAGAGGGTTGAAAAATATTGTGATTATTATAAATGTGATTAGATTAAGCAGCTACATGACAGCGGTGACATATTAAAGAAAGCATCAGTTTTTGTAGGAGAGAAAAACAGAATTATCCTATAGAAGAGAAAGGAAAAAGAAAAGAAAACAAGTTTTATTGAAGTTCAGTTCTGAGAGAATTGAGAAGCCTACCAAGAGAAAATAATTCAGAAATCTTAATGAAGGGGGCTGATAGACTAAAATAATCTGGCAAAATCTTTTCTGGTTTGTACATTGTTATGCTTGTGATTTTCCTTCCTCCTACTGTTTCATGCCAGTTCTAGATGCCATTAAATGAAGAGGCTTTGTTTCCTAAATCTAAACTACTAAACTGCACAATAACAGCTTTGTAATATGAAAAATTGTAAATAAAGATGAAAGGCTTTTAGTTCCACATAACTTTATATATCCAATCATTTGAAACATTGTTACTAGAAGGTATCCCTCTGTATTTTCCAGCAACTCTAAACATCTCCAGAAAATCCAAAACTCACTTTAATTGCCTAATAGCAATAGCACTTAGACTTATATACCGCTTTATAGTGCTTTACAGCCCTCTCTAAGCGGTTTACAGAGTCAGCCCAACAATCTGGGTCCTCATTTTACCGACCTCAGAAGGATGGAAGGCTGAGTCAACCTTGAGCTGGTAAAAATCAAACTCCTGCAGTGAGTTAGCCCTGCAGTACTGCATTCTAACCACTGCACCATCATGGCTCTAATAGCCATAGAAATCAAGATAAAATTAACACACACCTGCCTGTTTCCCCTTGGCCGCCTAGAGGTGTGCTACAGGAAGTCCTTGACTTACAACAATTTGTTTAGTGACTATTCAAAATTACAACGGTACTGAAAAAAGTGACACATGACCGGTTTTCACACTTACAACCATTGCAGCATCCCCATGGTCACATGATTAAAATTTAGGCACTTGGCAGCTGACATGTATTTATGACAGTTGGATTGTCCCAGGGTCATGTGATCACTATTTGTAACCTTCCCAGCAGGCTCCTGACAAGCCAAGTCAATGGAGGAAGCCAGATTCACTTAACGACTGCATGATTCACTTAAGAACTGTGGTAAAAAAGATCATAACTTGCGGCAAAACTCACTTAACAACTGCCACAAAAAAACTGAGCTCAATTGTGGTCATAAGTCAAGGACTACCTGTATACAAGTTACAGAATTTTAAATAAAGGTACCATTTCTATATACTTTATGAAATTATGGTGTCATCATCTCCAAGCTTAATGGCAAATGTATTGCATCTTGGCCAGCGGTGGGTTGCTACCGGTACAGCCCGGATCTACGAACCGGTAGTGGTGGCGGTAGGCTCCGCCTACCCACCCGGACGCTTCTGCACATGCGCAGAAGCTTCACGCGCAAGCGCAAGCGCACACAAACCGGTAGCAACAGGATTTGCAACCCATTACTGATCTTGGCCCTTGGAGTGGTTTGCCTTGCAGAGTGAGAAGATCTTTGCAAAAATCTGTAGGAAAGCCAGTTGGAGGAACTCTTCTACATCAATGCTGTAAGTGCATTTAGTAATAACTGATTATGTGCCATGAAGTCAGTGTGGACTGTTAGCAACCACATAGATTTTCTCCCTAATGATCAGCTCTAACATGGTCCTTCAGGTTTTCCAAAGATAAGTGAATTTAGAAATTATTCTTTGACTGTGGTTGGTTGGCTTAGTCTTTTTTGCTTCAATTTTACTGACTGTGTGGGCATATTAAATTTGGTCATTCAAAACTTTCAGGACTCCACTCTCCAAATCTAATGTACAGCAGGGAAAAACTGATTACTAATTGCATTAAAAAGGTTATGCAATTTACCATATAATCTGAACAGTTTGTAAACAGTTATTAAATATGTAATACCTACATAGCATTTTCTCCATGGGTTTGCAACATTGTATTTCCTTATGAAATACTGTATAATATTTCATTGTTAGGATGTCACATATCTCCATGGATGTCTTTGAAACACTTTTGGCTGACCCTCTCAGGCCGAACTGATACCGTAACAATGCATTGTTACATTGGGTGATTTGGTCTTCTGTATTTTAATGTCCTACAAGGAAGGGATGTTAGCAGCAGCATGTCTGGGAAAGAAAGTTAATGGCTAGTTCCAGTTACTCTGTGCTGACAAATTTTGGCCTGCGGGAGTGATACTAGGACTAATATTAGAAGCAGACCATATCCAAGAATGCAAGGAATGAGTCTTAACATCTATAAGGCCATCCCATTCATCTTGCTGAAAGACCTCCTAGACCAGTGGTTCCCAACCTTTTTTTTGGCCATACCCCACCTAAGCATCTCTAAAATCCTGATGCCCCCCCCCCGTGACATATCATTCTTACTATTCAAAAAATGAATTCCTACTCAGGCGGAGGAAGCCTAAAAGGCCATTAACTTGGTTTAAACAAGGTTCCAATTGCCCCCATTAAAAATCAAATTGCCCTCCCCCCCGTGGGGCGTGGGCCCCACGTTGGGAACCACTGTCCTAGACCATACAAGAGTAAGTAGTTAAATATAATTGGCAGGTAGAGTTACAAAACAATTAATAAACCATGTCTGAGGCTCGTAAAGCTTCAGCAACAACAAATTTGATAATAACAGAAGCTGTGTTGCCAACATCGTTTATTTCATGATTAATGTTTTTTCTGTTCCTGTAATTCAAAACCCTGGAAGGAACAGAGCAATACTTTAACACAGCGGTTCTCAACCTGTGGGTCGCGACCCCTTTGGGGGTCGAACGACCATTTCACAGGGGTCGCCGCGCGCGTTAGCCCGCCATCTTGGTGCCACCGTCACTGCAGGGGTGAAAAGGTCCCGGTTCAGCCGTGCCTGCGGGTCGCCGGACAGCTGGTAGCCCAGATGCCGCCATTTGGGTTCTTCTACCTTCTGCGCATGCGCAGAATGCTTTGCGCATGCGCAGAGGGTAAAAGAACCCAAATGGTGGCGTCCAGGCGAAGTCTCCCGCTTCCATGCTATCAGCTGTCCGGCAATCCGCAGGCAAGCTCGAACCCGAGCATTTCGCCCCTGGTGCCACGCCCCCTTTGTCACCTCATCCCGCACGGGGAGGGGGCGGGGAGGGGGTTGGTATGTTCTTGGCCCAGAATTCATAGGGAAAGACAAATAATAATAGAGCTTTAAGGAAACCATAGCAGCTAAGTGATGTTCAAATATCATCTTTTTAAAAGGTAAGTGGGTTAAGCTACAGTTCAATGATATATAAATAAGCGTTTAGTTTCACAGCAGTCAAACTAGAATAGTCTTTCCAAATGGAGATACTCTGCAGAGGTTGGATTAGAACTTCCATTTCCCTCCAACTGTGATCATTGACCCTATGGATGAAGAGACATATTGGAAAGGCCACTCTGAAGTTCTAGGTAGACAATTGTAAAATAGAGACCTTATCTTCCACAAGAAGATCTGGCATAAATCTACATATGCACTGGATTAACAAAGATTATAATTAGTAAACTATTACTTAAAATACTAAAATGAAATGGTACATGGAGTTTGTTTCATGCATAAGTCCCTTCTATTTTGATTAAACTTTCACAAAATATCCCCTAATTTCCTCATCTCTCTCTGCCACTATGTTTTTCTCTCCATTTCCTTCAAGCTCTTAGACTCGAGAGCTACAGTAGATAATAAGAGTGGCTACTTGTTGAATTTTTTTCTCAGCATTCTTAGGCAAAGAATCACATAGTATACATGCATCAGTAGCAGCTATTCAGTAGCAGCTATTTTGTCTTTTGGGATCCCTTTTTGGAATGAGGAAATCTTACTAGTTTTTCATTGAATGAAACTAACAATTTTGTTTTCACATGAATTATTTTTAACAAACATAACTTTGTTAACAAACATAACTTTGTTTTAAATTTATGCTTTCACACCAATTTATAAATTCAACAATAGAAAGATTCAGTGTGAATGCTTATGCATTATTTTTGCACATTTTAGTTTACAAAATCTATTGGTTTTTTTTTAATATTTATTTCTTAATGTGTGCATTTTTGGTAACCACTTTTGCCCCACAATGCATGTGCATATTTTGACCTATAACACATTTTATATCTCCAAAAATACTGCACATACAGCATATCGCTAGCTCAGTTTTTCTTGTGGCAGACATTTTTATGTGTGTTTATTTGTTTATTATATTTAGAAATTGCCCATTTCCTGATTCTGGGTATATGTTTTAAGCTTCAAACTTGTTATAAGCTTCAAAAATAACCCAGAAAATTGTATTACAATTGTCTCCAACACAAGAGTACATTTTTATTGCATTTGTATATTTGCTTATACATTTGGGAAATACTGTAAGCGATAATTAAAGAGTACATGGGAAACTTTTATGAATAGAGCATAAATATTTCTAACCGATCAATAAAAAAGTATACATGAAGATATGAGTCTAGATACATACCGTGTTTCCCCGAAAATAAGACCCTGTCTTATATTTTTTTGAACCCTGAAATAAGCGCTTGGCCTTATTTTTGGGGAGGTCTTATTATTTTGGGGCGCGTGGAGCAAGACGGGGCTCCTCTTGCGGTCTTACCTGATTTCCAGCTCTGTCTCCCTAACCCTAACCAGAGGAAATGGCAGGGACCGGCTGCACACGCATTTAAATATTTTCGGGGAGGGCTTATTTTTGGGGGGAGGGTTTATTTTTGGGGGAGGGCTTATTTTTTGGGGAAGGGTTTATTTTTGGAGGAAGGCTTATTTTCGGGGGATGTCTTATTTTTGGGGAAACACGGTAGTACAAAGTTTAATTAGTTGGTACCTATTTGGGTTGTGCCACGACAAGGCATATAATTATTCACAACTATATACAATATACAATTATATACAGTTACATAATATACAGTTATGTGTATTATGATTATCATAAAATGCACTGCTTTGTATGTAACCATTTTAATTTTAATTTATTGTGCCTTTAAGTTACTCTTGACTCCTGGAGACTGCTTGGACAAGGCAGGATTTAGGAGCAGTTTGCTATTGTCTCTTTCATAGGTCTGAGAGAGAAAAACTAGCCCAGGGTCACCTAGCTGGCTTAGTGCCTAAGAACTAGAACTCATGGTTTCCCAGTTTCTAGCCTAGTGCCACTATACCAAACTGGCTCTCAAACATTTTAGTGAATGAGTGGAAAAGAATGGAAATTTTTAAAGAAGCTTAAGTCAGGCTGGGAGATATTTAGAAAGATTCAGAAACAGTAGAATCAAATAACAAAGATTAGTCCGCAGATAAGCAGACTGGACAAGATGTTCACCAAGGTCAAAGGATGTCAATAAACTGAAGAGTGATTAAAGGAATGCCAACCCAATGTTGCCTCAAGGTAATATGAGAAAGAGTGTTGAAACAAAAATAAGAAACTCATAGGAACAATAAAGTTTCCCACAAAAAACAAAGTAAAATCAAAATGATCAAGTTATGCAAGGAAGTAATGCAGGATCTCCTATAAAGTCTCAAACTAGGTTCCAGAAAATATGCTGATCAGCTTATGAATGGACAGAAGGCACATTTAGACATAAATGGATGCTATACAGAGACTAGTTTGGTCTAGTGGTTAAGGAATCAGACTAGAAACCAGGAGATTATGAGTTCAAGTCCCAGTTTAGGCCTGAAAGCTGGCTGGGTGACCTTGGGCCAGTCACTCTTTCTCTGCCCACCTCACCTCAAAAGGTTGTTGTGGGAAAAATAGGATGAGGGAGTATTTGATAAGCTTGCTGCCTTGAGTTATCTATCAAAATAACTCTTCTTTCTGACAATTTATTTCCCTATAGACTACCCTTTTAAACCATCCTGGGTTGCATTTACAACAAGAAACCTAGGGATGCATTTACAATGCAATTTTCTTTTTTGTTGGCCAGTTTTTACCAATTCTGCAGACTGCTCTTTTAAGTCACCTAGGGTTGCATTTACAATGCAATTTTCTTTTTTTGTTAGCCAGTTTTTAGCAATTTTAGCCATGTTTTGTGTGTGAATGTGGTGGGTTGTCTGGTTTGACTGTGAATGGAAGAGTATGTCTGATTGGTTGTGTTGGTGAGAATGGGGGAGCCGGGGGAGGGAAATGGAGCCCCCTCTGCTGAGTGTACTAACAGAAGCAGATGGGGGCCCAGATATGACCCTGGGCTTGGTATGAATGATATTGTCGGCCTGCCGGATAGAGGGGGGGCAGTGAGGTGGGGGATGGGATCTCAAGGAGGGTGGCGGGGCGGAGCATCCCAGTGGTGGTTGGGAGAGGTAGGTATGGCGGGAACCGAAGGGCAGACCG